>SJJU01016914.1:0-11397 GCA_012932125.1 Conopomorpha cramerella
TGTTGGGATGAGACTTTACCATGAATTTTTTCTTCTATAGAAGGAGTAAATTCTTTCTGTCAGTTATTAAACTAGGATTTTCCGTGAAATTAGTATACCACCTATCCACGGGGTTTAAACCAAACAGGTGTTGTATCTCATGTGTTATGTTTCGGACTCTCTAAAATTTGCTGCTCGATTTTTTTTCTGCCCAGAGTATAATTTGTGCATGATATTTCTGTATCTTTACATCCACCTGTTAAATTGTACATACCAATTTTTTCGTTGAATATTATCTAGCTACATAGAATTTTGTGATACATACTGTACTATATTTTTACTTATCAGATTCTCTGAATATATAATTTTTAAGTGAAATAAAAAAAGTGTAATCTATGAAAATTTTTATTTTATTGTACATACATTTACATAGAGAGGTGTTTAGTTTGTGAAAAATTACAACACATTTTGAGATTACTTATTACTAGGTAGAAGATAGGCATGTACAGTCAGCAGAAGATATTGTATGAATTTTTTTGCAAGTGTTCACCATACAAAAGGGGTCACATAATAGCTTTGCTGACTGTACCTATTTGTTCTTTTTATTAGTTAGGATACAAAGAGACATTTATTCTGTGACACATAATCTATTTAGAGCTACGAATATGTTGAGATCCCATACGTAAAGGCTTGGATAAGAATTTAATTAAATACACATAGCCAGCAATATTTTAAGCAATTTAAACAACGAAATTTATGGGGAAAATATCTGATTATTTCATTTTACTTTCTACTTTTCACAGTTTAGAACCATTGAGTTAATTATGAACTACGTTTTAGCGAATAATAATTATGATTTACATTAGAGCTTACGGCAATTAAAATATATTTAAATAGACAGAGGTATATTACAGAAAAAAAAACAGTCCTCACAATTAAGGCTCCCTAAAACTAAACTAGTTTTTTATAAAGCTATATCCCGAATCATGATGGAATTTATCCATGTACGTACATTTCCTAATTAAAACTACACACTCGTATTAAGAAAACTACAAAGGGTAAAATTGGTGAATGGCCAACATCATTCACACACTCATTCCTATAAAGCAGTCTTTCCCAAAGTGGCTAATATCGCTCTCTTGTGGATGGTGGTCGTCGCCTAAACGGGGGCAGTAAGACCCGGAAAAAACATTAACGTCTCCGCCAAGTTTATTCCCGAAATCTCCATTAAGAACGCCAATCGTGGGGATTTTGGGAATAAATCCACCATGGTTTAATTTCGCTCACAATCATTTATTTGCTCATATACATCTCCGTTAATATACATAGCAATTTTGTTTGACTTGAAGTGGGAAGTTTTAATGGTTTTTAACTGCAGTAATAATTACCTCCGGCTACCGGATATATTGGGAATACCCGCGTAATCCATATATTCGGTTAAACCTTTTCCGGACTAGGCTAAAATTTTTGTCGAGAGCGTGCATGTCTGCCGCGCATACATGTTGTAGCGTATTATTTGTTTTTACTTCAAATGGATGTATTATTTTTATAATAAATGCTTTGAATATTTTATGTCGGATACTTCACTTGCAATCGAGAGGTCGCGGGTTCGAGCCCGGCTCCTGGCCGTGTACCTTTGGGTTAAATACGTTTGGTGAACCATAAGCACTTGCTTAGCAAGTGTACCGTACGTAGGTTCAATTGCTTAAATAATATAAGATCAGTAACGTGTCCGGACAACTTTACGACTCATTGTTGGGAAAAAATCTATAGTTTTCTTAATAACAAGTGTTAAATACTAATGTTTTACGGCTAATTAATTTATCTAATACACTATAATGCACTTACGTCTATTATTCGACACTCGATAATGATGGTAGATAGTAAATATATATATTTTTTAAATTCCCTATAGATATTTAGATTACGATAATAAATTTCCTACTAAGCGTCACCAGTTAGTTAGGTACCTATAGATATATCTCTACGCATCCATCCCTGAAAATAGATAATAGGACCTTATTTCTTTAATAATTTCATGATTATGGTTTTTTTTCTTTTCCAATGATATTTTGTTTTTTATTTCGTGTATGGTCCCACATACCTGCAGATAGGCCTTCTTTTAGTGTCAGTGCAATGTACCCTGCATACCCACTTACTGACCAAAGGTAGGTATTGCACTCATATAAAATCATATATTTATGATTATTTAAAAGTTGCCTTTTTCAGAATCAAAGTATATTACTTACATAATAATAGTAATATCGGTTCACGTAAAGTGTACTAATAGGTAACAATAAAAAAAAACTGCGGGAGTTTAAAAAAAATCTGTCAAAAAAGTTTTGAGTAAATTTTTTTTAAATTAGGTAAGTCCCTATATTTTTTTTGTGAAACAATTACCTCTTAAGTCTCCAGGGTCTTTTCACGTTTATGTTTCAATAAATATATTTTTTTTTATAAATTGTACCTAAAGATATTTTATTCAAGGACGGTTATTTAGTCGGTAAATCAGGTCAGTTAAAATTGTAGATAGGTTTTCTACATTCTATTAAAAGTTAGGTCATTTTATACACGTCATTTACTTATTATCTAAACCCTAGTGTAAGTTGGGTTACATATACCACAAATTCCCACTGGAGATTTGTAAAATTTCATTCCGGAAATATCCATTCGTACTTAAAATGTTAATAAGGGGGTCACCTTTACCCAATGCAAGATCAACACTGCGAATTTTCGTTATTTTTTTTAAAAATCTGTCTCACTATAGGTAATCACGGATAGGATAAATTACGAATAGAAATAGTGGGGCTAGACTTGTCTTAGAAATCGTCTCAGTACCTATTGCTACTTACTGTCCCCGAAAGGAAAAAAAAATCATAATAAAAGTAAATTTTAGCCCGTGTCGAACTGGATGTCGCGATATTTAAACGCAATGGTGATCGTGAGAAGAAATTTAGTATCAATAGGTTTAAACATCAATGGCTATTTTCAGTGGTAATGGTGGGAAATTCAATGTGTGTCAAATGGGAATTTTTGGGAGAAAATTCTGCAAATCACCCAAGTTTGGAATTATTTCAAAGTGGAGATTTGTTCAAGAACCCTGCAAGTTAGTAAAGTCAACTAGTCACCCTACATGTAGGTACAGTCCATATTTAACACTTCCGGAGACACTCAAAATGAGACAATAGACATTTTATTGTTATCACGTCGACGGGCGGGATATGTCCGCGAAGGGGTTAAGTAGTTTGGTACTTTTTACTCTATAGTGTTTTTTACATTATAAGACTTAAATTGTATTATTACCTACTTCTTAGCTTTGATGATTTGAATTGTAAAGTGGATATTACGTAAATATGTATTTAGGCATATGGAAACAAAATTTTAAAACCACTTGTAGGTTAAATACTTCTAGGTCTTGTTACGTTGGACTTATTAGTGCTAGTAAATAAACACAATATAGGTAATTTTAATTTCTACAACTATAAGTACAGATTACTTAGCTAATCTACGAATAGTAGAATTCTAAATATTTATTTAATATAATATAGTAATTTAAAGATATTATTTTAAATAACATTTGGTCAGCAATATCATGTTAATACTACCTCCAATTTCATCGGAAACATTAAAATTAATAAGCGTATTTTTCATGTTTGATTATTTTTTTTTTATTAGAAGCTAGGACAGTTACATCTACCTACACTCAATCGTTATGTGATATTATAATTTTTGTTTAGGCCAGCAAGTTATCTGAGGGCCTTACAAAGAAGCAACAAGTTCTCCCGCTCGACACGATACGAGACGAAAAAGAGAGATTAGGTAATCATACGTCATAGGTCTGGATGGGGCCTGCTATCTACCTATATCAACACATCGCACAGTTAGAACAAAAAGGACCCAATACGAAACATCGGCATGTTTGTAATTTCAGTTCTGTACCTTTTATGTTAAGGTTCAATTTCATAAAATTACACATTTTGTTTTGTGTCACTTTTGTTCTACCTGTGCGACATGTATGTAGTAAGACTTTAAACGTTTCTTGCGGCTACGGCTTCATTACCCATCTTAATTAAATTCGCGGCTCCCAGATAGCTTGTTGACTATTAGTCCAGTCTATAAGTGTTTACATAATATTAATCTCAACCCAATATTTATATAGGTACCTATGTTAATACTGTATGAAAAGAATTAGTTTAGGTATGCAATAGGTTCTAGGGAACAATCTATTTGAATGAGGACCCATTTAGATTATTTTGATTGTACATATAAGAGCAATAATTTTCTTCCATGATTTTCTCTAATTTGCATACGGTAAAATGGGAATACTTGGAAAACAAGTGGTTATTTGGTATTCTCGTATTCCGACACCTGAGTTCAATAATTGATTAGATTTGAGTTAATTCTTAATTTAATAATTATAAAACCACCAGATTAGCTTATATTGAATTAGTAGTAGCAAGTATTCCAAATAACCCCCTTTTTCTTAATACATTTCACATGTACACGACGCAAGAAATTCTCTATTTTTGTATGCTAGATGTAAGAAGACGATACCATGTAGTATATCTATCATTTACGGTTATAATATAAAAGTATAATACAAACAAGTATAATATAAACCGTGGGCATTTGCTTAGCAAGTGCCTCTGCCTACCTCGCTTTGGGATTAAAAGGCATGAAGTGCATTTTTAAGTACTCTTACAGGCCATTTGTAAAGTGAATATAAAAAAAAAACTATAAATACATTTAGAGATTTCTTGATCTAAGCAAACCAATGGGGTATTGTCAGGGCCCTTGTTTCTCTTAGTCATGATAGATGGCGCTAGATGCATTAGGGGGGAATAAATGTTAACGAAATGACTAACTTCAAGCAGTCAGTATTAATATTTTTATTGTTTGTTGAGATGGTCAAAAAATGTCTGAAGTTTAAATAACTTACCCGAATAATAAAAAAATACTAAAATATAACTGACAGAAGTCACCCCGGACACCTACTAGCGACATCTAGATAAGAAATTTTTGGAGTTTGAAATTTTCCCACTATGGTGTTTGAGTACGTATTAGACTGGACTAAATAATTACCTAGACAAGTTATTACATTTACGATGCGTATCACAACTAGTTCAAGATGGTAAAATTACAATTTATTTATAATTAGACTCCACAAATACTTTATTATATTACATACAAACTAATCAATTAATTTTCTAGGGATAAAATTGCATCAAAGCTGTCACATTTAAAAAGGTTTACTTTTACTATGGAGTCATATAAAAACTCCTTCATCAAGATGGAGTAGACGTGGGAAGTAGAATTTTCTAGTTAATTAGGTTTTTTATATTTCAAGTGGCGCCCAACGTGGGTCTCGCTCGGTATCCAACATTTGTACTTGCGTATTTTGTTCACTTACATTCATCTAGTGACACTAGTTCATTTATTTCATTATCAGCCGCATGACATCCACTGCTGGACGAGTGCCTTCCCCAATGATTTCCGTGATCAATTTGGGGGAAATGCCAAAAATCGCTACGCTTTGCAGGCGGGCGCAGTGGTGTTGTGGTTTAACTCACAGAGAGCGCTGCTGCCCGTCCTCTGAAGAGTTCCCTCGACCGCCTTGCCGCGGCCCCCACGACGGGAAAAGTTGGACTGGGGTGGTGTACATTTATTAAGCTCGGCGTTAAAAAACGACCAATCAGAACCCAACAAATATAAGTACAAAATACATTATTTGTGCGACAGACAATATGTCCATTTGTTGTCTCTTTCATGCAGCAGGTCTTAGAAATAAACCTGATAAAATTAATGAAGTAATGCCACTAAATTTAAAAGTCCAAGCTTTATAGATAGTAAAAGTGTTTGTCCTACTATTTCCATTATCCTTAACACCATAATCATTAACAATGGAAATAGTGAGATCTAATCGAAATAACACACAATAGGTACAAATTATTTTCATTCCTTCCTCAGCAGCGAACAGAATACGCTGTAGCAATTATTCTTTATATTATTTACAAATCTAACTAAATATTATTCTTCTGTAAGAGTTGACGTGGAGTCGTCCTCTTGTTTAGCACGCGCTTCCGCATCTGTAATTGAAAAAAAAAAAACAAATGAATATCTCGTGACGTAATATCACACCGTCACCTAACCCCAAACTAGGACATCCTATACTATACGGGTGCAAGAGACATAACACCCAGACAGATAATTTAATAAAAGAATAGACTTAAAGCATGTTTTATGCTAGTCTCGATTTATCTGGTTTTACATCATCTAACCCTGACTTAAGTTATCATGGAACTACTGCGAACTTTGAATATATCTTCATCCCAAAAAAAATAAATTATAAAAATCGGTTTATAAACGACGAAGTTATCCGCGAACAAACATAAAAAAAATGCTTCTTTATGTACAGTCGAATGGGGAATTTTCTTTGACGTTTTTCTGACAGATTTTCGGGCGGACACTGTAATTACTGTCAAACTTTTGGAAAGTATGACATTGAGAGAGACTCCATTTTGATGTCGCTTAATAAAACACGTAGACTCTCATTATAAATGCTCAGACCTTCAGCTTAACACCGATGCATTATTTCGGAGGCGGGAATTGTACGCGCAACCGTCGTCTTAGAGGCAGGTGGGCTGACTATAGTCCATTCCGGTCGCTAATTTTGTCGACTTGCTTATGTATGTATCTACTAGGAACTGTAATCGGGAGGTTGCGGGTTCAAGACTCGCTGCACTCCGCGTGTATCAATAGGTATACATTGGGATTTTCACTACTAAAATGCGTTCAGCAGTTTTCGCGCGAAAGAGTAACAAACGTCCATGAAAATTATATACGTTATCAAAATTAACGTAATAGATGAAGACCTTAGAGATACTCCAGTGTGGTATAAGGAGCTATCATAATCTTTCTTCAATTGTTTTATTTGAGGAACCTTAGGTCATGAAACTAGCACTAAAAAGAACATGAATTATGAATTAAGGTCTACCTTAATTCATACTCTAGTAATGAAAACGAAAACCTTAACCTTTTTTAATTCAGTTTAATTTGCCGAAAATGACAATAATTACGTACATAGAGTTAAGTACTGTAAAAAACGAACTTCTGACTAACATCCCTTCACAAAAACGTAGGCAGGCGACATTACTTTTAACTGCTCAACCCTCCATAAGAGATTGCAGAATCGAGCGCTTCATATGACATCCAATAGGGATCGGAATGCGAGGCCGTCATGGATCGTTGTTCCACCGAAATTGGCGTATCTTAATAGAGATAAGCTTCAAGGAATCTGTGGAACCGGATCGAGAAAATTCAAAAGGGAAATTTCAAGGGAGAAGACCTCATAAAATAGAGAATGCCGGAGAGGTAATATTTATATCGATAGTCGCAATTAAAAATGTCGGTAGTGCAATTTTAGGAATATGTAATAGTGTACGTTTCTACACCGTTAGATTGGCGATATTTAGATCTATAAACTTATACTTGTATTACGTCAAGGTGCCAAAGATTATAAGCTGTTGTAAATATGAAGTATGTAACACAAGTAGTTTAGTTTTAACATCCGAAACAATCTTCTCTCCTGAACATGTTCTGTTTTGTAGATCCGACATTCTTAATAGGGACCATCGATATGTACAGTTGGCTAAGAATCATCATCATCATCATCATCATTTCCCTGCCCTTACTAGGTAGGATCATCGCACCATGTTTCCTTTCGTCAGTCATCTCTGTCATTTGTCGTCTCTGCAGTTACACCTTTTACAAACATCATTTTTCACCATACCTTCTAATCTGGTCTAAAAAAACTGTCCTATCACTTTAAGTTCAATGTCATTAGATATTAAGTTTTGACTTGTCACTCTAACTTAATGATATTTGAGTCACACAAGAAGTCATTAAAATTGATAAACCACTTTTTCAGTGATTTCCACCGGTTTTCGTTTCGTTTAGGTGGGATTCAGTATTCAGAATCTTAGATACCTATAAAAATGTGTTGCTCGTTATAAAAAGGGGTATCAACAGGGCATACTCTGGCAGAAGATTTTGCTCTCATATTCTGTGATCGGAGATAAATTCTAAGTAGGATTTCCATTTGATCATCATCATCAGCCACATAACGTACACTGCTGGACGAGGGACTCCGTAAATGATTTCGGTGATCAATTTGGGTTTTGGGCAAAACGGTTTGCGTCTACTTTCTGTAGCGTAAAGCCTGTTTCCTGCGCAGTTGTCTTCAAGTCACAAGTCAATAGGTAATGAACAAGTGTGCTCTATCGCGGACGACATCGCTGTTTAACATCCGGCAGGACGGTGGTGAAACTCTTGTTCATAGTGTTTGAAATAACAGTTAGGCTGGCCCTTAGAGGATGGTAGGTTGAGAGTTAGTTAAGGTATATAATACTGTTGATGAAGCTCACCTTTAGCAGCCTGTTCTTTCCAGATCTTTTTGTTGTCGCTAAGGCAGGTGACCCAGGGCTTGCGGATTTTGAACTTGTTTACGGGACCTGGAAGAGAAATGGATGTATTTTTAAAAAGGTACAAATTGACCTAACCACCAGCGTCATGAAAAATAATCTGGTGACTTTTCTTTCTGTGTTATTACTTGTATTCGGTACGTAGGTATTACTTGTAAGTTACCCCATTAATGTCAAATAATGAAACTATCATTATATATCTCTTTCTTATTTCTTCTTCAAATGCATTATCTATTTATCGGGTTTGCCCCCATCAAACATACCTAATATCTTCTTTCCAACAAAAAAAAAACGGCGACGTTATCCGTGAACAAACATAAAAAAATCGTATAATATCAGTATATTCGAATTTCGAATTGAGAAAGACTCTTTTTTTTGAAGTCGCTTGAAAAGGATATTTTTAAAAAGAAACTTGAAGTTGCTCTCACCAGCACTCTCCTCACTGATGGAGTCTGGTCCCGACGAGCTGGTGGAGTTCTTCTGATTCGAATGCAGCGGTCCCAACACACACTCCAACATGTCAGCGCATACTCCCATGCTGGGTTCTACTATGAAGTCGATGAAGCCAATCTGCGATTCAGCAACGAGTGTGTTGTTCCTGTCGCATAATGGGCTGAAGGGAAGACCCAACTCCCTCTCTTTATCGCCTTGGAGGAAGAACTCGTCTAGGAGGCTCATTGTCCATCGGTGGTGGAGGTCCCAGCGCTGAAAATGGAAACATTTACAAGGTTATTGAATTGGAGACCTCAAGGTCAAACGTTTGCGGATATTTTTGTATCCTCCGATTGTTTTGAACCGTGTATGTACAATGTACATTCGCTCTTTAATCGAAAGGTTAACTCAATACCTAGGACATTTTTTTTTAAATTTTATTTAAGTTTAATTTGGCAGACAGTAATATTGAAAACTAGGAAGCTGGTAGAAGTTGGATGCGAGAAGCCCTAAAATAGATCACAGTGGCGTGCAATTGGAGAGGCCTATGTTCAGCAGTGGAGAAGTATAGGCTGATGATAATAAATAATTTAGCTGTGTCAGGTTCTGGCAACTCTGAAATGAGAACCCTAAACCAAACAACTTAGATTGGATCGGTTCATATCACAAACGATAGATTAGCTTAATTAATTGAAGCGTTTGTGGCCCATTTGATTCAACCGGTGATCCAATAACATAACTACCGTCACTACATACAATGCCCACACATTGAAAGGTTGAAATCGTCTTCTAACCGTGTTACTACCATTCTTACTACGTAACGTAAGTATAATAAGTAACGTAGATATGATCTTCTAAGAAATTGCTGTATCAGTTTCTTTGACACGGGCGTGAACACTTCCCGTGTCACTAAAACATCAATAAGGTAAATTGTTTATTGTGACAGGTAAAAATGGACCTTAATGTATAAGGACATTCAAATGATATTTAACCTTAACTGCAAAGTGATGTAGTTGTACTACATTAGTATAATTACACATTTTTTTATTCTAGCCATCCCTAGTACAGAATTTTTATTCTAAATTATTGTCAAAGTTCCAAGTACGTATTTAACGTATGGCCGCAGTTTTTGATAATAGAAACTTTTTTATTTTTCCGATGATTTTCCACATAATTTTTAGGAACGGATTTTATTCAGACAAAACATATCATGCAGCTAAGGGTTAAGGATCAGATTTTTGGCCGATATCTATACATATATATAAAACATAGACGGGTTTGTTATAACACTTATAACTCAAGAACGATTCAACCGATTAGGCAGAAAATTGGTAAGGACGTAGCTTAGAACCAGGAGAATAACATAGGATGCTTTTTATCCCGTTCCTGTGGGACTTAGTGCAGTATAGAGGGTGTTGTAGTTTGTATATAGTTACAACTAAAAATATCATGCTCACTTTAGCAGGATGTGAGATATCACAGCAATGGAGCACCAGCGACAGTGCTTTGGACTTGTCGACAGTCGGCTCCGCGAGTGTCAGGAGCGACCTCATGTTCTTCAACTGCTGGAAGTGGAACGACATGTCCGTGGCCAGCACCATGTCGATGACCAGGGTGCGGAACTCCCGGAACTCGTCCCTGGACAGGTTCTGAACAATGTTGCAGTCTTCTTCGCGCATCACCCTGGAAGAGACAAAGAATAATATGAACTTGGTATACAAAGTCAATCATCATCATCATCAGCCCATACTTGTCCACTGCTGGACATAGGCCTCTCCAATTGCACGCCGCTGTGATCTGTTTTCGGCTTCTCGCATCCAGCTTCTGCCAGCCATCTTACGTATATCATCAGTCAAAGTCAAAGTTAAAGTCAATATCTCTTTATTGCATCGTTATAAGTGCTATAACATACAGATATACAGTAGCATAACACAAAGCTTGATGAACCGTCATTTATGACTTTAAAAACAAAAGTAATCGTCTCCGGTTCGAATTAATTTCTTTTACTGGCCAGAAGAATCGGGAAGAAACTTCTTCGGCATCTTTTCAAATGGCCAATGCTTACTGATAAGTATACTTAACATAAATATGACTTATTACTAATTTAACAAATGCTTGATGGCCGGATACATGCCTGACTGGACAGCTCAAGGGCACTAAATGACATTAACATTAAATAAAATAAAAGGGTGCCCCTGTGGGTTATGTAACTGAATCCCTCAGATCATGCAAGCAACCACCCAGCTCATTACCAACATTAGTAATGTGGAATGTTTAGCCTTAGATATCTTAATAATTATGTTTTACATCAATACGAGCTGACATGTTTGTCCATGCATTATCATCATGTAGGTAATCATCAACCCTGTATGCCTTAATAATTAACTGTTTCTTTACAATTATTGACTTCGATTTTCCCTCAGACAACTCAGTTTTACCGGTTAAGAAGAAGTTTGAGGATGCTTCGTAGAGGCGATACGTATGTCGTATTTTTTGTGTAGGTATC
>SJJU01016916.1:3588-15472 GCA_012932125.1 Conopomorpha cramerella
CACCACCCCTGCCCAACTTTTCCCATCATGGGGGTCTGTGCGAGGCGACCGAGGGACTCTCCAGAGGACGGGCAGCAGCGCTCTCTGTGAGTTAAACCACAACACCACTGCGATCGCCAACCCGTCTGCCAAGCGTGGCGATTACTTGCATTTCACCCCAAATGACGGATCTCATTGGGGGAGGCCCTCGTCCAGCAGTGGACGTTATGTGGCTGATGATGATTGTTTCAATTACCTAACTATATATATAATAGACCGAGGCGAATCTGATCACAATAAGTATCTGAAAAATGTTACAAATTCCGCGTAACCATAGGTACACAATACACATCTCTCGGGGAAGGGGAGGAAAAGTGTACTTATATTGATCCGATTCGCCTCGGTCTACCCTATGTTCCCACCATCAGTAGGGAGTTTATAGGGGGAAAATAATGTCGTAAGAAATGAGAGGTAGCATTGCGGATGTAGTGGATCCGACTGTTCCGAGTTCCCCGGAAATAAAACGCGGGAGTGTTTACCGTGGGGTTTTAGTCTCACATAACCCCACTGTTGACTCCGCCAGCATAACGGATTACGGACACCAAGATCAAAAAAAGGTTAGGGATATACGTCGAACGTGGTCCATCAGTTTTGTTGGCACTCTCCGTGTTATCTTTAAAAGTTGTTAGATTGTAACAAGTAAAAAATAATCATTCTATAAATTTTTACCTTAGGACGGTAAATCAGATACTTATATAGCTAACTGTACCTTTTGTCTATAGGCCCATTTACTCCCTCTCGTCTCCCTTTCCCTTTCTATCACCCAGAAATTCTATTTGCTAAAGCCAAAGAGAGTGCTGGAATTTGGTACCAGATACATCGACATTCGCATTTCGGCTTTCCATCTCGCTTTAGCAAATGGTAGTTTTTAGTGACAGAAAAGAAAAGGGCGTCGGCATAAGGTGATTCCTATACAAGATGTAGTCTAACCTTTAACAGCTCCATTTTCTTGTACGAGAGAGAGAAATCATTGAAAGGAATCAGCTATCCGCCATGATTTTCTACGAATGTTTCAATCGCAGTTCAATGTTTTCACGACAATATGCAGGAATTCTATTTGAATTATATTGAATCCTGAAGAAATGGCTTGAAGCAAGGCTTGAGCAAATCTTTTCTTAATGCTAATTTCTCTTAATGTACCATTCTGGTTTATGCTATACGACTGCCATCGGTCGTACTATTCTTCTACTAATATTCCATTTATTTCCAGTGTATGTCCATATTCCGTCGTACGTTGGAGCTTTGCTGCGACATCACCGCGATAGGGGGCGCTATGATCGCCGAGAAATTTAACATGTCTGGCGCTAACGCCGCTAAGCTGATGCAACTTCTAAACAAGTATGGGATTATTAAATGCGATGACAATGAGTAAGTATAGCTTAAATTGTCTGAATCCTAAATCCATCCATATAACTTGTTATCTGCGGTAAATCCTACTTTTATAGGACCGGACGGATGAACCTATTAGGCTGAAAATTGGAGTTTAAGCTTAAGATTAGGAGAAGGACATAGGATTCTTTATATCCCACTCCTGTGGGATGCGCCGTGACATAGAAGGTGTTATAGTTAGTATGGAACACTTAAACTACGCGAATGCGAATTTACTAGTTATTCTATAGAAAATGAGAATCGGATTATCGATCCCTACGGAGTTACGAGACGTACCTAGTGAAGAAAGTGTTATTGTATGAAAGAAGCTCTAGCCCGATATATTATATTAAGGGTACCTACTAATTTTATTTCGACAGGAGTAATTTAAAAAAAAAATGCCTAATGTCAAAAAATTAAACTTTTCAATGACACATGTTACTTCCTACTTCCCTAGAATATTATCCTAATTCTTCACTCTATTTTCCTTTTTAGCTTAATGTCTCCAAAAGACATAATCGTAAGCCAGCTTCAAGAGACTATGACTATATACTTTCGTAACTTAGAAGATACACTGACCGACCGGCTCATAACTGAAACATTTGGGTCCCAGGAGAGTGTACCAGAAGACCCTATTACTCAAGTACTGTCTCCAATGGAAAAAGTTGCTATACAAAACGCCTCTACACTAGGCCGAGTTGTATCAAACGCGGAGAAAAACAACACAAATTCCGACGATCAAATGCTCCTGCAATACAGAGATGCTATATTGTCTACTGAAACTAGAGATTTCGAAGAATTACCGCTAAGTGGATCAAATAATCCAATGAAAGAACAAATATATGCAGATTACGACAAGAAAACCTCAGTTAAAAGGAAATTGGAACCGGCCAAAGAGAAGGTGGGGAATGAGAAGACTTTAAGGTCATCTTTGAAAAGAGCTAAACTAACACATAAACAAGGAAAACTTATGTAAAAGTTTCTATAAGGTTAAAAATGATGATTTACGTACTTTTGATTTACTGATTACATTGAAATTTGAATTACTAAGATGGTCCTATGGAGAATTGATTTCATTTGCACGCAATAAGGATGTGGCATTAAAGATAGTGATGTAGGAATTACAACAAGTAGATTCGTGAGGTAGACTTTTTTATTATTTTGTATTGTAAAAATATATTAAAATTAATTAAAATAATATTCTAAAACTATATCGCTCTATTTTTCACAATGTAGGTGTCCTGTGGTTCGCTTTATAACAATAAAACTTTGTAGTCTTAAGTTGAGTGTCCACCAAAGTGTTAAGAATTTTTTTAATAAAATTCAGGATAATTATTAAATAATAATTAAACACAATAAGTACCTACTGGTAAGTATTACAGCACCAGCACTTCGAACATAATAATATTACATTACATTACAAGATACTATAAAAAAAAGACTTGGGGCGTAATATTTAGGGTAGGCAAAACGACGATTAAATAAGTAAAGCATTGTTATATTTCTTATTGTACAAGTTTGTTGATGATCATAACCTTACGTTTTAACTGATCTAACCGTGCTTTTCCGCCCGCCAAACATACACAAGAAACCTTGTTTGACATGGGTCTCGTGACCTTATTTATTGGCCTTATATGGACCTCGTTTACTCGTGAACTACGGCATAACCAGCTTACATAGATATGTGGCAAACAAGTATTTTTTTTTAATGTTTCCGGTGGAAACTTAGGGTTACATGTTTTGACATGGGTCTAGTGTTCTGGTCCGTTGTTCGCGAAATACGGGATAACGAGGGTACTTCAGTCAAACATGTTTTATTATACATGTTTGGCGAGTCGAAACGTACAGTGAAGCATGCCTACTCATAGGTTTGACATTTTCCTTGAGCCTTCATTGATTACATATATACAAACCTACCTCCTAAAGCGAAAATTCCACGAAGCGAGACTTGCTTCATTTCGATGAGCTTGTATCAATTATTGCATAGACATATAACAAAATCACAACCGTGGCCTATAAACTTTAGACATTACGTAACATTTTTCAAAAACAAATTCGGATAAAAGGTTAAACCTTCTATGGACTCGTCCCTACATGCTAAACCGAGTCTTTCAGCCGTGAACAAGCGCTCCCTTGCGAGTAGAACCGACACATTTTCCATTTGAGAGAGTTTCACCGGCGTCAGCGATCCGTTTGCTTCGATCTGTAATGAAAGTTATTGGTTAGATTAGCTGTCAATGTACACTTCACGCCTTTTTGTCCCAAAGCGGGGTAGGCAGAGGCACCTGCTAAAGCAAATGCCCACGGTTCACCAAGCGTATTTAACCCAACGTGACAGGGGGTGAGACCATCGCCGTTGTAGCGTTCACACACCTTGTGGTGTGCGAGTTTCATCGGACCTATGCCCACCAGTGGACGTCAGTGGCATGAGTGACATGATAATAACACTCATAATAATAGGCTACGAGCTTTAGGTAGGTAGGTACAATATTTATTTTACTTTGCTTCAGGGACACGGATTTTGGAGAACTTTGATGATGGATAACTTCTACATCAGCTAAGTAAACACTTACCAAATCACTAGTAGTCTTGGCGATTTCTTCGTCTCTGTGCGAGTTAAGTTGCAGTACGCAAGCGCCGCTCGGGAACTTTCTTAGCGACATCGGCGCATCTATTCTTTGTAACAACCTGGTAAAGTAGGAAGGTACATATTATAAAAAAATGTTGTACTGTTATAGGTACATGTTATAGTTACACAATATTTAAAGCCGAATTGTACTACAATTATTGCCTAAACCCGAACGCCGGAGCCTCAAACCGAAATGCGTTAACAGAGTCAAATAAAGCGATCAGCTAAACTTTTTGTAACTACTTCGTCTTAGCGACTACCTACTCTCGAAAAGATTGTGTGTGGAATTGATGGGTTTTTTTTATGGGTCTATTTTTCAGAGCCTATTTAGGCTACAAGGACGAAGGACAACATCGTGATGAAACCCGCATAGCACAAGTCGAGCATTAACCATCTTGCCACGTTGTCTTAAATATGCTTGGTGAACAGTTTGTTTACATTTTGTTTAGTTCCGATTTTTTTTATCATTAAGAACAAGCGTTTGACCACCATCCTACCTGATGTTAAGCAGGTACCTATTCACCCAGTTGTATTTCAGTCTACTGCTGATTACATGCTCGTTAGCTGTGGATTCTGACTTCTTTCCAGATGGTCCGAGTCGTGTGAAGCACGGAAGCAGTAAAAGTACCCTCGAAATGGTCACCCATACAATTATTGAAGGTGCTTCGTGTTTTGTAACCCTCATAATCGGTATAGGCGCGCGAGGCTACGAACGCTTCCAAATCAATTGTACTTCTACTTAAAGGATATCTATTGCAACATTGATTACGTTGATTATGTTGTAACGAACCATTACCCCAGAGGTGCAGAGGGACTTGACAAGATCACGCACTGCTGTCTTAGCATTTAACATTTTGAGCACTGGTTATAATAAGTTATACTACTAACTTCAAAGTCCCTCACGGATGTGACTGATTTGTAAGACATTGGCGGTTAAAAGGTTAATAATTTACGTTTTACATATAACTACTTACTTGCAAGCATTCATTAGATCTTCCGGAGATACAAGCTCGAGGCCGCGTGCTCTGTTCACTCTGCACCACACATCCGCTAAAGACATTATGCCTCCACATTCCTGTGTAGAAATTATACAATGCACTATACAAATACTTATTATACAAAATACTTATTCCTACTAATAGAGAATTAGTCTCCAATTTTAGTGTCTGAGTGTAACAAATGTCTCGCGCTCATTTAACGTGACAGCTGAAAAGATATTATATCAATTATAGTTGTACTATAATTTAAAATCCAATACACAGCATCAAAGGCTACTTGAATTGTCTTTACAACTACTATTAACACTTTCGGGATCACACTCTGCCCACTTTATAATAATAAAACTTCTACTTCCGTAATTTGAGTGTCCACAACAGTGTTCTGTTTATACTATACTTACAGGGAATTCTCAAAAGAATTCTCTCAATTAAAGCTTGAAGAATAGTCATTACATAGTATGAAACTCAGTTGTTTCCCACCGTCTGACCCTATGTAATCTTTTATCTTTAAAACTATGAAATGGATTTTAATGCAGGGTTTTAATAGATAGTGATTCTAGAGGAATATTTACCTATATTTTAGAATTATGGGAAGAGGATTAGATGCATAATGTAATGTGAAGCCAGGGCAGGCCGCTAGTAATATAAAATACTCACAATCAAAACAGCTACCATCATATCGGAGATCTCCTGTGCCAAGCCCATGTAGTAATCTGAGTCTGAACGGAAAGTGTCCCTGGTGACTGGGTCATCTATTCCCAAACTCATCAAGTATGATTTGAAGCGGACTGTGTCATCTTCAGATATGTCACCTTGTTTATCCTAAAAATACATCAATTGTTTTTTTAAACACATTGAACAAGCCTTTCACCACCAATAATAATGTACTAGGTGTCACTTAAATGGTCAGCTATTGTTCTCTGGAGTCTTCTTCAATTCTACCATACATGTATTTTTTTTGTTTGTTTGTGGAAATTTAGGAACCCATTTTGATTTTTTTTTGTTGGAAAGAAGACCAAGTTGGTCCCATGTTTTAAAAAATTGTATGGGTGAGTGATTAGAACTGTAGGAACTTGGTTCTTTTTTTCTTTAAAATTAGTAACAATTAAAAAAATCAGTTTAAAAATTAGAATGCAGTAGAGTTCACATAAAATAAAAAATAAATATCTACATTGAAAAAAACTTACCCTAATTTTATTTGAAATATTTTTTGACAAAGCCACCATATCTTTTGCCTTTTCAATCAGTTTAGTCAAGTCTTGGAAAGCGACACTTATACTTTCATCTGTAGCTCTATGCTTTTCCTCAATACTCCTTTCTATTCCTACTATACCAGATCGTATTTTTGAGTTAATAGGTGGCAATGGTTTGGATGTACTAGTTGTTGGTGAACTTGGTCCTGATAGAGTTACTGTTGGTACGGCTGGTCTTTCCCAGGCCTTTACTGCTACTGCATCACTCATTGCTTTGTGAAACGCTGTGTCAATTCCATCCTTGAACGAGAACTTGACAAAGTGATAGGGGCTAACTACTGATGGACCTGGCCTCTTTCCTAGAAGTTAGGATTAAACATTAAACTAGAATAAAAATTTATTGGAGGAGGTAACAGCAATATTATGTAAAGTGTTTTTTTTCTAAGAGCGTCTGTGGTCCAGTTGGTCGGATACTTGACTTGTAACCGGGAGGTCCCAGGTTCGAGTCCGGCTACTGGACGTGTCCATTGAGAGCTACTTTTTACAGCAGCCTATGTACGCAACGAACACTAGATACGGTGAAGGAATCAACATCGTGATGAAACCCGCACACCACAAGGTGTGTGAACCCTATAACGGCGATGGGCTCACCCCTGTCACGTTGGGTTAAATACGCTCGGTGAACCCTGGGTACTTGCTTTAGCAAGGGCCTCTGCCTACCCCTCTTTGGGATTAAAGGCGTGAAGTGTATTTATTTATTTTTTTCTATGTTTTACCAATGAATAGTGTTAAATGTATGGTGTTGGATGCTAGTAGAGTTTGTGCTGCAGAGATCAAGGTATGAGTCTGACATATTATTAAGCAGATGTAGCCATCACTGATAAAATTACACATATCCTATGTTTGGATCAGTATAGCAGATGGTGGATGACCATCTTGATGTCTACAAATCTGTATAAAAATAGGTCTGTATTTAGGTAGGTAACTTAAAACTTACCTGGTAAAGCAGGACCTAAGTGTAGTATAAGTCTTTTGGGACCTCCAAGACCAAAAACACCTCCACTTTCTTCTTCAATACAAAATACATAAAACAAATGTAATGACAAACAAGTAAGTCCTTTGGGAATATCTCCTGGTTTACCCCAAAGTATTCTGTGACTTGTCAGAACAACCTCTCCATCAACAAATTGAGTCTGAAAAAAATATCCATGTATTTAACAGCAGACCAGGAAAAGGCAGTTTTTAGAGTATAATATTAATCTATCAACATATTATAGTGTATAGTTAGCATCTTAGCACAATATGAATTATAGTAATTTAGTATTTATGTACCTAAAGCTGAGTTGTGATATATAGGTACGGCTTTTATATAGGGTTTCTGGTGCTATTTACTTGCCTTATCATCTCCATCATAGATTTTAACGTTTCTATCACGTTTTAAATAATTTTCACCATCAAAGAGTCTTGCTTCTATATACTCAAATCTGTCCATTTTATTAAATTGCTGCAGTGCTGTAAAAAATTATAAATATTCTGGGCTAAAAAGAAAAACAAACTATTCAATTTGTCAGTCTCCAGCGGTGTCAGTAACATGTCAGTTTGTAGTTTTTTTAATGGGTCAGTGCATGATTTCTATTTTCGTTCAGTGGGACTATGCCTCCTCAACACCGGAGGCCTACGCCTAGCTCACGTCAAGGGGCCGCATTAGATTTTATTTTAGATGATTGACAACTGATGTGTACTGTCAAAAACTTAACCTAAAAAACTATTTCTGTAACCTTGCACCTCCAGCCAATACGAAACGAAATGAAAGGCAAGACACGGATTTGAAAGGCGGCCTGAGGCTAAACGTGTAATTATTTGTTTCAGTACGTTCATGCCTACGCTGGCGTTTATATTATTTATTGTAGTGAAAATTGGTGACTATGGGAGATTCTAAAGAGGTTCTACTGCAACAGATAAAAGATCAAGGTGATCTTGTAAGAAAATTAAAAGCCGCAAAAGAATCAAGTGAAAAGGTGAGTGGTGTTGTTATATTAACTGGAGATACTTTTATTGCATCACATCTATCACAATGGAATACTGTTCAATTCTTGTAGGCACTAACATCAGATGGCAGCAAAGTAAACAATGATAAATTGAATGAATATTTGTGTAAATTTAGTTACATTGGAGGCTTTGAGCCAAGCACAGCAGATTCTCTTGTTTTCTCTAAGATAGATTTATCCGATATTGAGATAATACAATATGTACACATAAGAAGATGGTGGAACCATATGGGGAGCTTCACAGATAAAGAAAAACAGAATTTTAAAAGTGAATGTGTAAATTTTAATCAGTATTTAAATGATACTGTAACTCAGAACCAGGTTAGTGATAATGGAGTGTTGAGATTTCTATTCAATAACTCCTTGTGTGCACTCTAGCTTTTTTCTCACTTATATTAGATTGCTGTATAATATTGGCTGTAATTTAGAACTGAATCTCCACATATGGTTATCAGTCACCATAATATGAATTGGTTTGATGCTAGTTGACTTGTTTGGAGACTATTAGAAACTCAAAAAAAAAAACCTTTTTTTGTTCTGGGTACATTGAATAAAGTGGTGACCGAGGACCATTTCTGGAGTTGTATTATATGAAGAAAAATAAGTAGTAAGAATGTCTATTCACAAAGTGTTCAGTGCTGTGAAATTAAGAGTGGCATGCTCTAGATTGCACAAGCCTGTCATAGATTGTTGCAGATTTGTTGCAACATCTCAATGTTTGCAGGTATTAGAAATTGTTGCTGTAGAAAATTGCATAATCTAATTCTATGTCCTGAGTAACAACTGGTCAATCAAGCATTGAATGGAATTTTTTGTAACAATTATTTCGCTTTTTGCCTTTTGCACATCAAAGATTTGTACAATCTCTTAACACTTTAGGGGACACTAACCTCTCAATATGGTAACAATAAAACATCTAATGTTTTAATTTGAGTGTCCACAAAGGTGTTCTTCAATAAATATTTTAATTTTTATTTTATTTTATTTTTGTTTCCCATATTATACAAATAAAATAAAGTTGAATAAATTGTTTCAAATTCTATTGCAGATTCAAGCAGAGGTGACAAAGTTGTTAGCCCTGAAAGCTCAACTCGGCGCAGAAGATGGGCCTCCACAGAAGTTTGTGTTGAAAACTCCTAAAGGCACTCGGGACTTCAATCCGCAGCAGATGACCATAAGGAATGGTGTTCTTGACAAGATTATTGAAGTGTTCAAAAGACATGGAGCCGAATGTATTGACACACCTGTCTTTGAGCTGAAGGTTGGTATTTAAGTGAAAATTTTAAATAAAGATTTATTATTTTATCCTAGCTAAAAAGTTGTGATAAAATATAGCCTATGTGTTATTGTGATAATAAGAGATTTAAATGAATATTTAAGAAAAGATAAGATTTAAATGAATATTTTTTAAATTACTTTTTGAATGAAAGAATAACCAACATCCAAATATGCATGTAAACTTTTAGGTTAAAAATATTTGTAGGAAGTTGATTTGTTCCTAACTTTTTGTTTGGATGAATGGCCAGTTTAGCAACGAATGATGAAAACATTTTTCATGAGATTAAAGAATATTTTCTTCTTTTTACAGGAAGTGCTAACTGGAAAATATGGTGAAGACTCAAAATTAATTTATGACCTGAAAGACCAAGGAGGTGAAATACTGTCTCTCCGCTATGATTTGACAGTACCTTTGGCGAGGTACTTGGCCATGAGCAAAATAACCAACCTGAAGAGGTACCATATTGCCAAAGTTTACAGACGAGACAACCCAGCCATGACTAGGGGCAGATATCGAGAGTTTTATCAATGTGTAAGTATTTCGTGCCATCTTAATGCACACTTATGTACTGTGTTTTAGATGGGACAATAAATTTCACATAGTTTTTAATGGCCGCGACATTTGTGGCCAAAGATTTCGTCCTATCGCGAATCGTTCGCGTTTGTAAATCGTCTTATACAGAATAGAAACGTTATGATGACGTTTACAGATATTGTGCTCTAAAGTCTGTCAGTAAACCGCAATAAGCTAGGTATAATAATAAGTAAGTACATGTTAAAACAGAATGACGTAATCACATGTTCAGTGACACATCATTAGTGCTACTCGTCGCCATGTACGCGTGCCTTGGTCGGAGCGATTGTTTTCTGTCATCTCGCATCTCTGACAGCTTGAGAGAAAGATGCCTCACGTGTATTTCGTCGACTTTGCTAAGGTTCCACGTGTACATGATGACGATAAAAAATACTGAGAAATACGTATCCAATCGTTCTGGTTGACTAGGTCCGTAATTTAAACAGCTGTGGGGTCAGAATACTAACAAAACGCCCGTTCGTTTCGTATCTATTCGTTTGACGTCAGCCCAATCACGTCACAGCACCTCTAGCTGCGATTGGTGGACATTGCCGAAAACGATTGAATCGACACGAAACGAACGAACGTTTTCTTATCGTTCTAACCCCACTGTTCTGTTCCAGATCCATCCAGATAAATTAAATAAATCAGTACCTACACGATGTGGGCTGGCTCCGCATAATTCAGCTATCACTACACAGAGGGCGCTAGTATCACAAATTCTAAATGGCGATATCAAAGTTTTGATTATCATCAGCATAAATACTTTTGCATTATAAAACATTTGCCCAATGATGACAACTCACGATTGAGGGGGGACTGTTGACTCATAGTGCTTTCACCTAGTGAGACAATAATCTCACTCTATTTCCGTTTGGATTAGCGTGAGGCGGGAGTGCTGTGCGGTTGGCGGCAACCCTGTGACCCAAAGATTATGAGAGCTGAGGGCAAGAGAATAATTAGTGTTTTTATTACATGCTAGCGCGCGGTTTTACTCGCATTTTTTTCGTTCCCGTGGGAATTTCGGGTTAAATTAAGCCTATGTTAAGGATAATGTAGCATTTTAACGGTGAAGGAATTAGAAATCTGTCCAGTAGTTTTTGTGTTTATTCGTTACAAACATCGAACAATACAATTATTTCCTCATTATAATATTAGTATAGACATATGTTGCAAACAAACTATGTTCTAATTTGAATTCTGCATAAAATATTATAAGTGTAAGGGAGGCGCTGATGAGAGGGTGTGAAATAAAAGTTACAGCACGAGTTTTTTAGCTTTAGTATGAGAGGGTTGAGCGCGCAAGCAGTTGATGCGTGTGTCCAATTCGCGGTTTTTGTCCAGACTGCCCTAGTGTGCGCAGTTTAGAGACTGATACTTGATCGCGCTCACCCACACATACAAAAGATTTATTTAAGAAAATAATGTACAGCATATTTAACGCGACTCGACTACAATAAGTAAGGCCAACCACTGCTGCTAAAATATTAACTTCTGTCCATTTTTTTTTCCGAAACAAACGCAATCCAACTTGACTCTTAAACATGTACAGGACTTCGACATAGCCGGCCAGTACGACCCCATGGTGCCGGACGCCGAGTGCCTGAAGGTGGTGACGGAGATACTGGACAGCCTGGACATTGGCAACTACGTGATAAAGGTGAACCACAGGCGGCTGCTCGACGGCATGTTCGAGGCGTGCGGCGTGCCCGGGGACAAGTTCCGGACCACTTGCTCCACCGTTGACAAGCTGGATA
>SJJU01016920.1:0-14344 GCA_012932125.1 Conopomorpha cramerella
GGTAAAGCCGTTTCGGAGGAGTATGGCAACGAAAACTGTGACACGAGAATTTTATATATTAGATT
Organism: Conopomorpha cramerella; assembly: GCA_012932125.1. Taxonomy (NCBI): domain Eukaryota; kingdom Metazoa; phylum Arthropoda; class Insecta; order Lepidoptera; family Gracillariidae; genus Conopomorpha; species Conopomorpha cramerella. The sequence goes on from SJJU01016920.1 coordinate 66, forward strand.
TAGAACAAGTGTGCTTCTTCGTAGACCACACCGCTGCTCAACATCAGACAGGATGGCGCGGGATCAAACCCCGTACCTAGTTCATAATCTATATAAAGTACTAGTGGACGCCCCGCGATTTCATTCGCGTAGTTTACTAGTACCTGCATCCCAAATTTCAAGCGTCTACATTGAGCGGTTTAGATTTTTCATACAAAAGTTTTATCCCATTAATTCCCGTTCCCGTGGGAATTTTGGAAATTCCTTCGTTAGTACACCTCTACGGTACCTAAGCTATGTCCATTCCAAATTTCAAGTCCCTACATTTAGCCGTTTGGGCTGTGCGTTGATATGTCAGTCAGCGAGTCATTCAGTCAGCTTTTCCTTTTATATACTTATAGATTTCTCAACTAAACATACCAGTAACTATTTCAGACGCTGCGGGGCTCTCAGTTATCCTGTTCACAATATCCTCAGAGTAATTCAATAAAGCTGTAGTGCTATAACGGCCAAAGTTGGGAATTAGAACATCAAAGAGGATCCTTCGCACGGTCCACATTCCACCTTTGTCTAAGACACGAACAATCTGGCAACATTGTCTATTAAGATGGTAGGTATCTATTTGAGCTGATAGTAAGCTATATCTATGCTTATTGTAATATATAGGAGAATTAATTGTTTGTTCGTTTGTTTGCTAAAATCGACTTAAAAATTTTATCTAACGAGGAATTTTCAAACTCCAACAAATTCTTATCTAGATGTCGCTGGTTGGTGTCCAGGGGGACTTCTGTCAGTTATATTTTAGTGCGTTTTTTTAATTATTTGGGTGAGTTATTTAGACTTCAGGCTTTTTTATAACATATGGACAAACAATAAAAAAAATTACTGTCGCCTTCAATACGGACTGCTTGAAGTTAGTCATTTCCTTGACTTTTATCCTCCTACTACAGCTAGCGCCATCTGTATTAACTAAGAGAAACAGGGACCTGGAAAATTCTTCATTAAATATAATGGATAAGTCTCATTATTGCCATCGAAAATAATCCCATAATTTATGGTAATAAATTTATGGCGAACTGATACAATATCTCTGACTAATAACTCTTTCTCGGACAGTGAACGGCTATAGTAGATGTCATAACATTAAAAAATATATCGTGTCTATTTTACTGCCCGTCAATGTCATTTGAGCTTTAAATATTGGATTCCCTAAAAAATCTCGAACACCACCTGTCGAATGTTCACAATGCAACATTTTCGACAGTTCCAGTACAGAAGGAATCAAACCCACAACCTCCCGAATGTAAGTCAAGTACCCGACCATTGGACCACATACTTACACAATCTGGAGCACTTAATATCAAATAGCTAAATAACATTATTGTTGAGCGTAACGTTACCTGAGAAATGTAAATCTACGCAGTAAAGATAATTGTATATATGTATATTCTCGTGTGGTAACGGCGAATAGAGTACATGTGTCACCACCCCAGGCCAAGTTTTCCCGTCGTGGAGTCATAGAAGGTGACTGAGGGAACTCTCCAGGGGACGGGCCGCAACGCTCTCTGTGAGTTAAACCACAACACTACGATCGCCAAATCGCCTGCCAAGCGTGGTAGTTATTGGAATTTCCTCTTCAATTGATCATTGGGGAGGCCCTCGTCCAGCAGTGGACGTCATGTGGCTGATGATGATATTCAGATTGTATCGTATTCTCCTAGTAGATAGCGTCTGTGGTCCAGTTGGTCGGATACTTGACTTATGATCGGGAGGTCCGACTACTGGACGTGTACCAATGGGACTCTTTTTCAGAGCCTATGTACGCAACGCATCGCTCGTACGGTGAAGGACAACATCGTGATGAAACCCGCACACCACAAGGTGTGTGAACCCTATAACGGCGATGGGCTCACCCCTGTCACGTTGAGTTAAATACGCTCGGTGAACTGTGGGCATTTGCTTTAGCAAGTGCCTCTGCCTACCCCGCTTTGGGATTAAAAGGCGTGAAGTGTATTTTTTTTTAGATATACGTTATTATTCGTCTTTCATAGTTAGGTCAACGGACAAGAATTTTGATGGAATGGTCATGCGCCCAAAATATGTAAGTACAAAAAAATCGCAATGAATCCGCTCATAAAACAAAATAACCACCCGTTCAATTTGATGACGCCGACGAAATGTCCATAGATGGCGTTATACTCTACCTTAAAAAACTACATATTTTTTTTGTCAAGCATAACTTAGTTTTTTTTTCTTTTTGTACCGGGGCATTAATGGCAAAAAGGGCTAAACTTTTGCCATTAATGAATTAAAAATTCATAGTACTTGTTATTCTATCACGAAACATTCCTTCGTACCCCCGAAATATTGTGAAAATCCATTTAGTCTTTGTTAGCGATAGAATTAAGTTTATTTCTTTTTAATAAATGACTGGGCTGAAAGGGGGCTGTGCCATGGTACAAATAATTTATTCTTTATGTGATGCACTTTTGTTTTTTTTCGCATTAATTTTTAGTTGTTTTTGATCACTTTGCACGGCCTTCCACATCGCCGTAGAAAAATCGATCATTTTGTGTGTTTTATTCCGTTTAGCTGATTGTGTCGGCTACAGTCTTCTTCCGTTAGCAATTCTAAGAAGACGAAAGAGTAGGACCTCTACCAACCTAAAGAACGAAACGTCAGCAGAAAATGTTTGATAGCTACAATCGAAGTCAAAGCGGAATATTAATATGCCAACGTAAATTGACCTCTCATTGCTTAGATTTCCTTACAAAACGTCGCTCAATTTAAACTGAACCCTTAAACGCTACATTGTTACTGTCGTTTAGTCTTGGACATGTAAACCGTAACAGTTTCTTTCATACCATTAGCTAGCACTATTGTGCGTGTTCTGATAACAAACGGGTCTTTTTAAAATTGACAGAGCTTTGACGAAAAGTCTTAGTAAGGGAAAATTGGTGGAAAAAATCTAGCGATTTTATACCTAAATAGCCCACCCAAGGGTAAGCATTTCGTCTCGACTGATTTAGGTTATGTATTCTCTTTATGGCATGAGCCTTTTAGAAATCGTATAAATAAACATCATTTTCCGCGTCACAGTAAATATTATTACATAGTATATTAAAAATCCCCGATTTCTAATGTTCATGTCGTACTCATTCAATTGATATCCCACTAGAACATAATTGCATTAACTCGACTATTCATCCCCACCAAAACTTTATTGTAATAGTTCGAGAGTTATGATGCCACAGACACACACACCTCTTTTTGCGTCGAAGGTTAAAAACAAAGTCGCCTCGCGCTGTCCGTCGCTATGACTGTATGCATATATATTTAAAACTACGCAACGGATTTTGATACTTTAGACCTTGATCCTTGAAGAAGGTTTATATCTATACCAATATTATAAAGAGGAAAGGTTTTATTTTTGTCTGTTTGTTTGAATTGGAAGGCTCCGAAACTATTGGACAGTTTTGAAAAATTCTTTCACTGTTGATAAGCCACATTCTTCCTGAGTAACATAGGCTACATTTTATCCCCAAAATCCTCTAACGGGAACGAAAAAACGCGAGTAACACGGCGTGGTATAGCTAGTGTATAATCTAATATATAAAATTCTCGTGTCACAGTTTTCGTTGCCATACTCCTCCGAAACGGCTTTACCTATTTTTACCAAATTTTATATACGTATTCAGTAGGTCTGAGAATCGGCTACTATCTATTTTTTATGCATCTACCGGTTGTATTTCTCCCAATACACGCGGCACAAAGGCAACTTATTTTGGCAAAACAAATGTTTGCCGGGACAGCTAGTCTAATATATAAAATTCTCGTGTCACAGTTTTCGTTGCCATACTCCTCCGAAACGGCTTGACCGATTATTACCAAATTTTATATACAGTGTATTCAGTAGGTCTGAGAATCGGCTACTATCTATTTTTTATGCATCTACCAGTTGTATTTCTCCCAATACACGGAGTACAAAGGCAACTTATTATGGCAAAACAAATGTTTGCCGGGGCAGCTAGTAATTATTTAAATTAAATCTTTCTTCTGTATTGGTCTCCTACCTAATTCCCCATGTCTGTATCAATGGCTTATCACCACATTTTGAATAAATTATGAATGAATTCAGTTTCTGTAAAATATAATTCTTGATTGCAATCTTCTAAAATGTACTTGATCCCTAGACACTTTTGATGTGTGTATATCGCATGGTTAGAACGAAAATGTCCCAATATGAAAAATGCCGATTTTGTAATTTAAGTTTTGTACCTTTTATGTTAAGGTTCTATTTCATAAGGGTGTTTTATTTATATAAGTATGTATTTAAAAAAGAAAAAAAAAGTATTTAAGTAAGTATATTTCGTTGTCTGAATTCCATAACACAAGTGCTTTAGCTACTTAACATGGGATGAAGGCAATGTGTGTGTTGTTGTAAAAAAAAAAAATAATGATACATTTTGTTTTGTGTCACTGTGCGATATAATAGCAGATAAACATTGTTAATGTACGTATATTGTCAAAAAAACGTTTGTCGGGTCAACTATTAAGTGTAGAAACATTCTTACATAGCAGACACCATTGCCATAGCTTCAATGTTCCCAAACACTTTAATCCAACCACTACCAAGTGTCGGCTGATTCTTCATGGAAGTGGATTCTTGCATACATTGTTAGAAAAGAGATTTTAGCTTGTAGGGTAACAATGATTTTGGCACCAAATAAAAACTGATAAAGAAATGTTATACGTAATATTTAGTTAGTAGTAGTAGTTATACGTATATGTAATAATGGCTTTATATTTAAGTTCTTTAAATATTCGTCTAGTAACGCGTTACAACAGTTTTGTAAACCCTAAGAGCGGCACTGCCTACTACAAGCAAATCTTTGCTCAAATGACCCATCATCATCATCATCATCAGCCCATACTTGTCCACTGCTGGACATAGGCCTCTCCAATTGCACGCCACTGTGATCTGTTTTCGGCTTCTCGCATCCAGCTTCTGCCAGCCATCTTGCGTTATCATCAGTCCACCTTGCCTGAGGGCGTCCTACACTCCGTTTGCCGAGACGCGGTCTCCACTCGAGAACTCATTTTCCCCAACGGTCATCGGTTCTACGGCTAATATGGCCGGCCCACTGCCACTTCAGCTTGCTAAAACGATGAGCTATGTTCGATGACTTTGGTTCTCTGTCGGATCACTTCATTTCTGATTCGATCCTTCAGAGAAACGCCGAGCATAGCCCTTTCCATAGCACGCTGTGCGACTTTGAGCTTGTGGCCAGCCGTGCCGTCAGTGTCCACGTCTCAGCTCCGTATGTCCTTACAGGTAGGACACACTGATTGAAGACCTTTGTCTTCAGGCACTGTGGGATCGCTGATGTTAAGACTCGACATAACTTCCCAAATGCTGCCAACCCAGCTGAATTCTTCTGTTTACCTCGTCCTCGAAGTTGTTTCTACCCAACTGCAATGTCTGCCCAAGGTATACGTATTTTTTAACAACTTCGAGAAGGGTGCCTTGTACTGAAATCGGTTCCGGTAGAACATGTTCATTGAACATGACCTTGGTTTTATCCAAGTTCATCCGTAGGCCGATCCGTAGAGAAGAAGCAGCTAGGTCATTCAGCATCAGTTGAAGGTCCTGCAGCGTTTCTGCCATGATGACGATGTCGTCTGCAAATCGCAAGTGAGCGATGTGCTCGCCATTGATGTTGATGCCACGTCCTTTCCAATGCAGCGTCTTGAACATATCCTCCATTGCATTTGTGAACAGTTTCGGGGAAATAACATCCCCTTGTCTCACTCCTCGATGCAATGGTATGGGACGTGTCTGCTGATTTTGTACTTGGACGGACATGGGGGCAGCCTCGTAGAGGCATCTTATCACTTGGATGTATCGCCAGTCAACTTGGCAACGCTGCAGAGACTCCATAACGGACCAGATCTCAACCGAGTCAAAGGCCTTCTCATAGTCCACGAATGCTAGACACAGGGGCAGGTTATACTCTTCAGTTTTCTCTATGATCTGCCGCACTGTGTGCATGTGGTCTATGGTGCCATAACCGCTCCGAAATCCAGCCTGCTCCGGAGGTTGAAATTCGTCGAGTCCTCGCGCAAGACGGTTTGTGATCACTCTTGAGAACAGCTTGTAGACGTGGCTTAGAAGAGAAATGGGTCGATAGTTCTTCAACAGGGTTTTGTCTCCCTTTTGAAGAACAGGACGACCACACTTCTACTCCACGCCTCCGGAGTTCTTCCTTCGAAGAGGACAGCGTTAAAAAGCTTTGGAGCTCCCTCAATATCGGTTTACCTCCAGCCTTTAATAGTTCTTTTGTAACGCCATCCTCTCCTGGAGCTTTTCCGTTTTTGAGCTGTCTAAGAGCGATCTCAATTTCGCCAGTACTGACTTCTGGCAGGTCTTCGGTGGAGTGGCGTGTCAATGTGGCTCTAGAGTCCCCAATTTCGGGATCAGGGCGAGATGCATGCGATGCGTATAACTGGCCATAGAAGTCTTCAACCTCCGAAAGGACCGACGGCTTCGAAGTGACGACTTCTCCACTTGCTGTAGTCAACTTCGCAAGGTGGCTTCTTCCAAGAGATTGTACGAACACTTTTCAAATGACCCCCATTTGAGCAAATATTTTTTTCATTTTTGTAACACATATAGAAATAAACATTTTTCTTTTTTTTCCAGGTTGTCCAAGGTATTGTGTTGCCTGGTGGAAGCTCCGCAGCAGGTGGAATAAAATCAGGCTAATGATGATTATGATACTGAACAAGTGTGCTCGTAGATCACATCGCTGCTTAATCAATAGTCATCAGACAGGATGGTGGTCAACGCGATAAAAAAATACGCTTTAAATTATCATAGTTAGGTTAGGTTGACCCATTGGTGTAGTGGTCAGCATTACTACCTCTGTTCCGTAGGGTCGTGGGTTCGATTCCCACCGCTGACAGGTACTGGTACAGCTTTTAAGTAGTTGTTGGATATGCTGGGTGTTTTATTTACGTAACTATGTATTTAAAAGAAAAAAAAATATATAAGTGCTTTAGCTACTTACCATGGGATGAAGGCAATGTGTGTGTTGTTGTAAAAAAAATATAAAATATCATTACATAGTATAAAACAAAGTCCTCTCTCGCTTTCTGTCTCCATATATGCTTATATCTTTAAAAATACGCAACGGATTTAGAGGCGGTTTTCTTTGGTAGATAGATAGAGTGGTTCTTGAGGAAGGTTTACAAATGCATATAATAGTCGAAAATCACTGTTAACAATGTATATAGGCAAAACAACGTTTGCCGGGTCAACTATATATAAAATATAGGTGGATTCATTTAACAGCAAGATGAGGGTCCCAAAAAAAACATAGTCACCCTACAAACCCAAGCACAAAGATCCACTCGAAATACACCAAGAGCTCTTTCAAAAATGCTCTAGAGAAAGTACTTTCATTGACAATGGAAACCACTGCGGCGGCGGCGGCGTTGTTTGTTAACTCTTCTACCCTCCATTGACAGCATGTACAGGGTGATGTACCTACAGGGTGTCTTTATTGTTTCGTGAGTGTTGGCTTTGAATTTTAATTTGGTAGGTACTAGGGAAAGTTCGCTGTGACATCATAGTATTCCTGGTGCGTTGTTGGTGGGGAGAATTAACTCCCTTTATGTTTTGTTGACAAAAACCAATCTAAGATTCGATGTCACTAAAGCTGTTGTGTCCATGGAAAATCTGCGTAATATTATGTATTTAACCATATAATACAGTTTTAGAGTACATTGTACCTGTCAGCGGTGGGAATCGAATTACCACTATGCCAAGAGGCCCATCAAATAATAATAATAGTTACTAATAGTATCAGTCGTAATATCAACAACGCGCATTATTCTAACAGGTGACATACAACAGAGAATAGAGTAGTACAATTAAAATAGATAGTAATATTACATAAAAATCAATTCTTCCCTTGTTGTGCTTATTAGTGGCAGCAGAAGGTTTTTATGAAAGAAAAAAATGACATCCACTGCTGGGCACAGGCCACCCTGATGGTTATACTAATGGTTAAGACAGGACAACGTCTGTCGAGTCCACAAGGCTATTATATAAAAATCAAAGCCACTTTTCGTTGTCATTCCATAACTCCGGAACGGGTGGACCGATTTCGCTAATTCTTCTTTTGTTGTGCTGACTAACGAAAGCAGAAGGTTCTTATGAAAGAAAAAAATGACATCCACTGCTGGGCACAGGACACCATAGACATTCATATTAATAGTTAAGACAGGACAACGTCTGTCGGGTCCACTAGTACTTACCTACTAAATTTATAGGCCTAATCCAGAAAGCGGTGATTCTGAACACATATCCCATCACTAGTTCAAGAATGAGCCAATGTATTTGGCTACGGTCCATACAATGGACTAATTACCCCTTAAAAAGGAGACGAAAAGCATTTAAAAACCACAAATAATAATAATTAAGAGAATAAAAAGCAAAGCAAATTCCAAGCACTAATGCCAGAGCAACATTTTCCTTTCGCAACATAATCCGGGAATTAAAAACGAGATGCGTTGTTCAAGCGCCTATTTCATAGAGCAGGCAAAGTTGATTCTGGACGTAATTTGCCAACTTTCCCAAGTAGGCACTCGGAGCGAGGAACGGGAGTTTATAAAAAAGGAAATTGAATAAGCGGCGATGAGCGCGTTGCTTTCGCTGAGTTATGGTTCTGTACATTTTTTTTATCAGATTGTTGTGTAAATGTTTCTCGGCGGTCTCAACTGTAATTTATTCCCATTGTCTAAGGAACTTCGGGATAAAATACAGCAATACTGTTGTTTTGTGTAAAAATATAAACATACACGACATTCTAACACAATAGAAAGAGAAAGAAAGAAAGATGTTACTATAGAGAATTTGTCTACACTTTGTAATGTTGTTATTAGTTTAAAAAAATATTAAATTTTATATCAACATTTTAATATCAATATCATTTAAAAAAGAAAGATTTTAATGTAAATCGAAAAAACAGATTTTTTTATTAACATACGTTAAAAAAAATTACCTTACCCTAACAGTACAAAATCAAGGACAAAACACAGAAACATACTTAAAAAATTACTTTACTTACACACACAGAAAAAATAAAGAATATGCAACTAATAAATAATTATTATTGTCTCTATAACTACACGTCTATCTCGCAATAGATCCTTCGATCCTGATGCACCTCCCTTACCGTAACCACATTATTTTTTCAATCAGGCACATCGGTTTTAGGACTTTCTCATAGAACTTTTACCGAAGCGACGTACCGTTTACATTTTACTTTACTTATTTTGTATTTTTTTATCGACCATAGATTATTGTAATAGTAATATGATAAATCGATCTCCGATTCGCCTGCCTAGCGGCAATTATTGACATTTCTCCCAAATGATCAAAGGCCCAATGATTTCCATAATAATTTGGGGAAAAATGCCAATAACCGCCACGCTTGGCTTGTGGTTTAACTCGCAGAGAGCGCTGCTGCCCATCCTCTGGAGAGTTTCCTCGGTCGCCTCTTACGACCCCCACGAGGAAAAAACTGGGCTGGGGTTGTGACTCATGTATTCTATTCGCCGTCACCACATTACACGGCTTCTACTACTATTGGAAGTAGTTGGTTTTCAGAAAAAAATACCAATTTAAAATTCTTTAAAAAAAAGCAAGAAAATTGTTAAATTCCGTTATAATAATTTATATGAATTAGGTTACCTGGAAGAAATCGCTCTGGGCGATAAGGTCGCCATTTGCAATCTTACCATTGTTAATTTTACATTTTGTAATGTACAGTGTGCAATAAAGAGTATATTCATTCATTCATTCATTCAAGAATAATAAAAATACACAGAACTCCTTTAAATATAAAATCGCGGTAGGTAGAGGTACTTGCTAAGTAAATACCCACAGTTCACTAAGCGTATTCCATAGGGGGTGAGCCTAATAAGTACATCTAAATTGACGTCGACACATCGACGTTGCGTTAACAACGTTAAAGTAATTGACGATCAAACGGAATTATTCCTTAGTTGATGTCGAGTAGGACGCTCTAAGTAATGCAATAAATAACGTACAGTCGGCCAAGAATCTGGGGACCACGTCTGCTACAGTCTCGACTCATAGCGCTACGATGCCAGGGCGTAACGGAAAATGACTTGCATCGCTGTTTTACTAAGGAAATAAAAGAAATGAAATCAGCAATACAACGATTGCCAGAGTGACGCAACTATGAAAGTGTAACAGACGAAGACCCCCTGGTTTACCGCCCTAAAGTTGAACATCATATGAATATTACTAGACACGAAGGTTTATTTAGAACTGGTTATCTTACTTATCTTAACTTCTTATTCGTTTCTGACTACAGAAACAAAATTAATTCCCAAACGTCAAACAATATCCCTAGTTACGCTACTGTGACAACAAGTCCCATGTTCCCGAAAATTGATCAAGCAATTGTTATAGATGCGTTAGAAAACATAAAGAATACGCACAGGCATTAGGAAGAATTATCGACCCATCCCAAATACGCTTCTTATCAATTATAACTCAATATTGTTCACCGTGTGTATAGGCGCGAATATAACCAAAGACAAGCTCGAGCTTACCTTTGTTATTTTACTCGACGATTCGACGCAGTTGCATGCGTCGTGGTCACGAGTGGACTGGAGTGCGGCGGCTGCGACGTTCCCTGGTTTGATACGAATCCGCAACTACCCTCAAAAGTAAAATAACAAAGGTAAGCTCGAGCTTGTCTTTGATTATATTCGCGCCTATGTACCCGGTGAACAATATTGAGTTATTTAGAACTGGTCACAATATAACAAGACTACCTTATTGATGTTTTAATGACACGGGAAGTGTCACTTAAAAATGGTTTCTGGACCACTTTCTTAGCCAGCGGTACGTTCAGAGCGGCACACTGATTTATACTAAAAATATCTACTTTTCATTATACATGCGATATACGAGTTAAAAATACATACATACACTTCACGCCTGTCTCCCAGAGGGATAGGCAGAGACTACAGGTCTCCATTTGTCACGGTCCTGACATAACGCTTTCGCTTCGTCTACATTCATACATCTTTTCATACATGACCTCCGGTTTCGAATACTTTTCACGCCACCTTCCGCCAGGACATCACCAATCTGGTCAATGTATGTCCTTCTGGGGTGACCTCTACTCACCCGGCCCATTACATTACCCATATAAATTTCTTTCGTTAATCGACTTTCCTCCATTCTCTCGATATGCCCAAACCACGAAGCATGCCCTTTTCAATCTTAGTCACTACATCTTCTTTCAAACCGCAACTTTAAAAATACAGTGATTAAGAATTTACTTATTACGTCTGAGGAACCCAAAAAACTGTTCTCCGAGTGTACTACTGACTGGCTTCAGACGCTCTAATTGAATTACTTTTACAAAGTTTTCTATCTTTTTCTGTCCTGATTTTTTTTTATATAAGGTCTGGCGTACGTACACGTTTAAGGCGTTTCATATTTTATAACTTGTACATACGTAAATAGGTTGGGGTAATAATCTAGAGAGAATATCAGAGGCAAATGTTCGCAGTCCGATATCTACCTAAAACTCAAAGTTCCTGAATGATTCATGCCTTACAGCTGTAATGTGAATCATACATTATAGTATTTATATACAACATATGTAAATAATCTGTAAAGTGTAAGGCACACATTAGACGATACGTTTTGATCTCAGTTTTATCAGTCATGATTGTGATTGACGGATTTTCTATCGTCTAATATAATGTTTGAATTAGTATTAGTGGTCATTCCATAAATCATGACTGATGGAATTTAATGACGCTTGCATGAGCGTCTAAGTCTAGAATTAAGTAACTAACAAAAGCCTTAATGATAAGAAAATAAGGCTGTCATGATGGCAAACCTGATAAATCGAGGGGAACTTATACATATATGCGCGGGCGGCTAGTACTTGGTTGATGTCGGTTCTTTTTAAAGAAAATACAATGTACTAGATATACTAACGTCTGTAAATAAATTGTGACAAAAAACCCTACGAAATCTCCACAGAAAACTTTGTGGTCAAACTAACTAATAGTTTGCAAATTGAGTAGCATTATATCGGCAGAGATATTCCTTGACCCAAACGCCAAAGTACCCACGACGTAACAGCTGAATATCATCGATTTAATAATACTGAAGTTTCAAACTATTGCCATTTTCAACGGCTTAAATCTAAACGGTCTGTCATCAAACAGCTCTTAAGGGGTAGACTCGACAACTTCTATTATGCAAGCTACAATTTCTGATTTCAATAATCTAATATATAAAATTTCAATATATAATATATACAGGATATATACAGGATGGCTCATTCAAATCGGTCAGTATAAGAAAGTCTGAAACTACTGTAATTTTTTGCCTCGAGAGATGACTTTTTTTATGGGGATGAAAAAATGTTTTTGACCTTTTATAATTATTGTACAGAGAAAAACACCTAACGAACTTACTATATAGTACAAACAGTTACAATTAATTTAACTTGACTCGGAGTCCTGTAGGGTGACCATGAAGCATCAAAAGCAGTACCCACTAGGGTGACAACACTGCCAGATAGTCTTACAGAAATAATAACTTCCCCTTAACATAAGTGGTCTAAAACCGGTGAATAATTAATATATTCGAGTGGTCCCATTCTGAATATTCATAAGGTGTTTAGACGTTATGGCCATTTGTGACGACCTTTTACTTTAACATAATATTCTAATGTATAAACGAACATAATATGATATATTATTATTTATGTTAACTGAGCTTTTGTACTGCCGTGGTCCTTTGTTTATGTTAATTTATGTACCTACAATACACCTATTTGATTCACAAGCCACACTATGTCTATTTTCCTACAGAATAGAATATTATCATTGGGTTGGGATTCGCGTGAATTTCATAACCTGACGATCTAGAAATTGGTTCATCAATCATAAATTGGCTCGAACTGGCTTCTCGACGGAAGTCTATTGTTAAAAAAAAGTTATAAAAAATGATTCTTTAGTCTAGTGATAGCGTGTACCTGTTAGTATCTATTGATGTCCGAATTATCTTTTATGTTTGTTCGCCAATAATTTCATCGTTTATGGACCGAAATTGCTGCTATTTTTTGTTGGAAAGAAGACATTTCCAAGGTAGTCCAGGAATAAGGAAACCAGGGTTTGGTAATAGGAAAACCTAATAAATCGAGGGGAACTTTAAACAAGTTACCAGTACTGGCTGAAGTCGGTTCTTTTTTCTTTAAAATTATAAACATTAAGACGGTGGGTCATAAAATGCAATGAAAAAATGGTATTAGAACGTTTTTTCAGTCGAATGTACATATTCATAGGTATTACATACACTTCTCGCCTTTTAATCCCAAAGCGGGGTATGCACAAGCACTTGCTAAGCAAATGCCCACGTTTCACCAGGCTTATTTAACATAATATTTAATTTAGGTATTTATAACTACTAATATATAAAAATATAGTCTTCTTTAAAAAATGTTAAGTTTTAATATTTTCTAACTTGATAATATTGAGGGAAATGGAATAAAATATAAATCAGCAGCAGCAGTTACCAGAGCTATTTCAAATAGTAAAAGAAATGAAAGAATCGTTCTAGAAAACTCTTTTGACGTCAATCACTTTATAACGAAGTCCGGCAAAGACTCGAGACCGTCTTTGAGCAAATCAGAATATTATCCTTTAACTTCATACTGGTACTTATTCTGGGGAAAATGTACGGTATGCCTAAGCTGTTAAGTGTCTTAATGGTGTGCTGGGTAGTGAAATCGATAGTAGCCTGTTCACTCGTTACAAAGAACCCTGAAGAGTTGAGGACCTATCAAGAGCTGAACGATGCCCCGTTGTTCTGATATCCTTTGACAAAGATCATGTAATTGATTTGTTAATGTAGAAGGGTATATTTTAATTAGATACTATAAGCTTATTTTTTATCATAAGCCTCTTATATATCATATGTCATCATCATCATCATCATCAGCCCATACTTGTCCACTGCTGGACATAGGTCTCTCCAATTGCACGCCACTGTGATCTGTTTTCGGCTTCTCGCATCCAGCTTCTGCCAGCCATCTTGCGTATATCATCAGTCCACCTTGCGTGAGGGCGTCCTACACTCCGTTTGCCGAGACGCGGTCTCCACTCGAGAACTCGTTTTCCCCAACGGTCATCGGTTCTACGGCTATATGGCCGGCCCACTGCCACTTCAG
>SJJU01016927.1:0-15107 GCA_012932125.1 Conopomorpha cramerella
TTCTTAAAATTACAGATTTTTTAAAGAAAATATTTTTCTTTATTTCCAGATAATGGAGCATTTCCGTGACCTGGCGTCTCAGATCAAGGACATCCGGATACCGAAGCAGGGCGATGGCAAGAAAAGCGCTATAGCCTACGTCGAGCTTAAAAATGAACCTAGCTATGAGGTAAAATTTTCTTACTGGTGACTCTAGAACTAGCTGCAGACCCTATTTCAAGAAATATGAAATTTTAACTATCATCTCTATATACATTATGGAGGTCTCGCTCCATGTAAGAAAATATCCTGATGTTTTTCCTAGTTACAGTCGACCCACTAACCTAAGACCTAAAACCAAACTGGCTCTTCCGTTTACGCAATTACACCTAGTAAGTTCATCCCCTTTTAGCATGTGTGTAAAAATTTACAATAAGCTACCCAGTTACATACAGAAAGAAGACAATATTAAAAATTTCAAAAAAATATAAGAATGTTCCTGATAAAGAATTGTTTTTATAATTTAAAAGAATTTAATGAGTTTTCAGAAAGCACTTCTGTATAATATGCCATGTCTGTCTTCAGCAGCTTATTGTTGCTTATTTAAATGATATTGTTTTTATTTTTTGTTACCTTTATTAGAGCTTATTACCATAATATATTCCTATACTTAGACATAAGTTTAAAGTTTGGTCATATGGAGAGGATGGATGCAAGTCCATTAATGAAAGAGATTTACATGGGCGATATGCGGCGCCGGTTGAGTAAAGGTCGCCCCTGAAGTTTGATGTGCAGACGGAAGTGAGGTTAAAAGTATATAATAGATAGAATATATAGTATGGAATGATATACAGAACAGAAACGATAAATAATCTCACACGATTCATCACCATCAGCCCATATTTGTCCACCGCTGGACATAGGCCTCTCCAATTGCACGCCACTGTGATCTGTTTTCGGCTTCTCGCATCTAACTTCTTCCAGCCAACTTGCGCATATCATCAGTCCACCTTATTTGAGGGCAGTGGCGTGCACACCATATAAGCAAAAAGACACTGCCTACTTTAGTATTTTGGTTACCCGACCTAATAATGAGTTATTGCTACATCCTTTTTTGTTGTACTCACGACATAGGCTTATGAAGGTCCTATTTTTTGTGGGTGAGTAGATAGGTAGGTACCTATGTTTCGTAAAGTCAAGTTACCTATACATAGTTGTCAATCCTTGGGGATAACTGCCTACCTTGTCGTAAAAACCAGTGCACGCCACTGTCTGAGGGCATCCTATACTCCGTCCTACGTCACTCTAGGACAAAGGGGTCAAATAAAGTATTGTGTACGAGTGTGCACTGTTCCAGCTAGCCCTGTCCAAGCACCACACGATGCTGGGCACAAAGAGGATCAACGTTCTCTACTCCACGCAGAAGAATAGTAAGATAAGCAAAACTGAAGCCAAGGTGAGCTATGACACTCTGTACATCTACATATCACTTCCATGTGCCAAGGGAGCGTCTGTGGTCCAGTTGGTCGGATACTTGACTTGTAACCGGGAAGTCGCGGGTTCGAGTCCGGCTACTGGACGTGTACCAATGGGACTCTTTTTCAGAGCCTATGTACGCAACGCAACGCTCGTACGGTGAAGGACAACATCGTGATGAAACCCGCACACCACAAGGTGTGTGACCCTTATAACGGCGATGGGCTCACCCCCTGTCACGTTGGGTTAAATACGCTTGGTGAACCGTGGGTACTTGCTTAGCAAGTGCCTCTACCTACCCCTCTTTGGGATTAAAGGCGTGAAGTGTATTATTATTATTATTTTTTTAAATATTTTAAGTCTTGACATAAGTGATAAACTTACTCTGATCTCCATTACTCTTATGTCGCATGTCGGCAAAGCTCATTTTGCTTCCGTCGCCATCGAGCATGTCCCTGTTATTGAGGTAGAACCCGTCGCCGCCGCCTTTCTGGTTCATACTTGCATAGTTTTTCGTTGAGATCGTATCGCTACTCAGCTGCCTTCTTATAGGGTAGTAGGGTTCATTTTCCTGCGGCTGGGAGTTCTGGCGGTCTATTCGGTGGGGCTTGTCGTTTTCCTGCGACGAGCCGTTCTGGTAGTCGCCGTGGAAGAACTGTATGGAGCCGCGGATGTCCTGCTTCGAAGATCTCACCGGCGGGTTCGGAATGAATTCTATTGGTGCTGAAATTTATGAAAAGTATACTTAACATTAAGTTTTTTAATCGAGCTTTCGATTAGTACTTTTCTAAGGTTATTAGTGTTATTTCTAAGTCGTGAATATTGGTTAGAAGGTGAAGAAATGAAAGCTAAGTGCAATTACAGGAAAAAACAACAAACACGTGATGTGGTGAGTTTTGAACAGGTTTCACTATTTGCTTTCTAAATCAAGACCTATTAAACGATATTCAGTTCAACTAAGTCGCTGCTGAATTGAATTGGCTCGGTTTAATGTCTTAAATTCAGTGCAGAAAACAAATACAGAAATACGCTCTTAGATGGTCAAAGATGCACGAACACAGTAACGTATAAAAGCATGGATACCACCACCTGTTACCAAATAGTAGACACAATTATTCACCAATAACGAGAACCGTTAACTGAAATTTGGAAACTGGCCACCAACAACCCTTTAAAAAAAAAGAAGAAGAAACAAAAACCTGCAGGCGCGGAAATCTTTCTCGTAACACTGGCCAACGTGGCCAACTCCTTCTCGGGGTTGCGTCCTACAAAGTGCAGGCGGTCCTGCGAGCCGCCAAAGTTCTCGACAGTTAGCTGGCTGTCGTCCGAGATGGAGGAGCGGCGCGACCGCCGGCCCGCGAACGAGTTGTTGTGCTCGTTGTAGTTGGAGGGCCGCCCCGCCGGCGACATGTGCGACGCGTTGCTCTCTACTGACACTGAAAGCGTATGCGGCCGCGTGGAGTGTGCGAACAGGTGGAGCCAAACATTGCATTGTCAATCAGTCTGTCAATCCGTCAAACAAACTTTGAAGGGGGGGGGCGGATATTTTGCATTGTAACCCTACGTTTCCACTGGTCAAACATTCACAATAAAACATGTTTGACATATCGCATAGTTAGAACAAAAAGGACCCAATACGAAACATGCCGATTTTGTAATTTAAGTTTTGTATCTTTTATGTTAAGGTTCAATTTCATAAAATGACACATTTCGGTTTGTGTCACTTTTGTTCTAACTGTGCGATATATCAATTTTCGCTAGTTATCCCGTATTTCACGAACAACTGAACAGAACACTAGATTCATGTCTAATATGTTTTATTGTGAACCTCTGATCGGGAGACACGCGGGGTAAAAGTTGTGTATGAATTATGTGATATTTTAAGGAGTTACTCAGGCAAACACATCAACAAACAGCTAAAGCTAATTTAATTTTTGAAGTCACACACGCACTAAAATTAGGTTGTGAATTGAATGTGAATATGAGTAAGCAGGCAAAACAAAACTAACATTCACATGGTTCGACTACACAAAAAATATATTGTGGTAAAAATATGAATACCATAATTGGAGTACTAGGTAATGTAAAATTTAGAGCTTCACGGCTTTCTTCAGCAGATATTAATATGTATCAGCTCTCTATTCTATGCTAGCTAAGGTACCTCAGTTCAGTTATACTGAGTGAAAAAGGACCCCCGAATAGTGGTCTTAGAAACGTTGTTGGGCTCGTCAATACGAACAACTTTTACTATGTGGACAACGCGGGAAATTAAAAAAAAAAGCATAACATTGCTCGGGGTCCTTTTACACGCAATATAATGATAGTTAGAAACTAACATGACCGTGTTTCATAAATTGTTTACTATTCATTAGTCATGAGGATTTTGACTGAGCCAAAAAATTTGAATCTCTCTTACTCTCAACTATAAGATCTTTTTCCAATGTGAATTATTCCATAAACAAGTATGTACTCACTAGTATCGTCGTCCCTCCTAGCAACGCTAGCGAGCGTAGAGATGTGCTTCCCCCTGTGTACCACGAACTGTTCCCGCGGCGGCGACGTGCTGTGTCGCTCCGGCGTCGAGCATGCCGACCGCAGGCGACCGACGGCCGACGGTGATGGGGGCACTGTTGCGTGGTAGGAGGGTGTTAGGTTGTTGAAACGAAATATAAAAGTTTGCACGTATCAGTCACGTGCTAACTTTCGACACAGTTACTTTCATATTATAAATGAGGACTCCGGTGGCGTGCACACCGTATACGCAAAAAGACACTGCCTACCTTAGTATTTTGGCTTCCCGACCTAATAATAGAGTAATGACTAGATCTTTTTTGTTGTACTCACGACATAGTCTGACGAAGGTCCTGTGTTTTGTGGGTATGTAGATAGGTAGGTACTTACCTATATTTCGTAAAGACAAGTTACCTATACAATGTGTCAATCCTAGTTACCTATACAGTGAGGATTACTGCCTACCTTGTCGTAAAAGCCAGTACACGCCACTGGAGGACTCTATTACGTATTTATAATTCACACGTTCGTGCACAAATAGTACGCAAAGTACATTTTTTTTGTATTTATGAAAGATACTGGATTATACTAGAAATTATATCATAATAAATACAACAGGGACCTCATGATAGAGTGAAACCAAAATCTAAATGAAAATGAACTATGTAAGAGAAAATAATGGATTAAAAATTGTCATATCTAATCTAAACTTAATTACAATATGCAAAGGGGTCTGATTTGGTTAACAAGAGTATAATAAGTAAGTAGTACAATAACTTTAGTTGGGTTAGGTTGGTAAAGTAATGCTTTGCCTCTATACAGGATGCAATTTCAATAGAAACAAAGCAGATTTACACAACATTAAGGACCCTATTACATATTTAATTACACACATCAAAAGTGTCTAAGGATTAAGGACATTTTAGAAGACTGCAATCAAGAATATATTTTACAAAAACTGAATTCATTCATAATTTATTCAAAATGTGGTGATAAGTCATTGATACAGTCATGGGGAATTATGTAGGAGACCAATCCAGAAGATTAGATTTGATTTAAATAAATTAGAATTTTTTTTAGAGCTAAAAATGTTCTTGATCCCTAGACACTTTTGATGTGTGTATTAAAAATAGCAACTAGTTAAATAAGAACTACTTACTACTCCCAAGGGTTAGTATTATGTAACAAAACATTTTGTCATACACAAAATACGTATAGTAGCTACATGTTATTCTATTCTACCCACAGTGAGGACTAACTACCAAAAGCCCTAGTACAAGCGTCAAGAAAGACACAACATAGAAACAACGAGCTGTGATTGGCTGCTATGTTAAGCTTAGTGCAACTTTGCTTGTTTCAACCAATCACAGCGAGTTATATGTCCCGTCATTTCTTTCTTGAAGCACTGTGATAGGGGCTGTGCTTTCATAAAAGTACAATAAAGAATAGATAATATGTATGTGGGAGCCTTGGGGACATAATGTCAGACTCACAATCAATTCAATTTGATTACTGAAAAAAGCAGCAAATAATCATATAATACTCTGAGTAATCATTACATGCGTGAAACAATCTGTACAACCAAGTGTTAGAAAGCATTATAATAATGTTATTAACATGCTGGAATAACAAATATCATTAATATAAAGGATAACATTAGAACAAAAATATTGTAAATAATCACACAAAACACACACGCACACACAAACGAAAATAATTCGTGTAAAAATAAATACTGCAACTTCAAAAAGTACATGCTGAAACTGCATCAAACAATTTTACAATACAAAATTGAAACGAGTCATTTCTACAGTCAGTTTTTACAATAACAGTATTTTTTTTAGATATCACAACATATGTGGTAACTTTCAAATATTACATCAGGTTGAAGATGAATTAATCAATAAGTAATTAACACCCAAACAAAAAAACTTGTGCTTTGATACAAATTATGCTAAATGTGGATGCAAACGTGAGAATGAAATCAGTCAGTGAAAAACATACTGTCAATGCACCCTTCAAACAATGCTGTGATCATTTTAGTGTCCCTTTATTTTTATTTATGAAAAAAACATCCCAATCGTGAGTGAAAAATGTAATGAAAGACCACCCTAAGAATAATGTCGTGTTCATTTTAGCGCCCTTAGATTTTTTTATAACACGTCCCATATAAATGGTGTTCTGTGAATATAATGAAGTCCTCGCTACTTTGTAAGTAAAACACACACAAGGCCACTTAATACGAACAATGTTTCTACGAGGGAAGGACAGAATGGGCGATTAGGGAAAGAGGATTGGAGGAATGGAATGTTCTGATAATGAAGTTAGTAATTAGAATGGGCACTTTACATAATCACGTGACAAAAGGTAGAATGGACATATTTAACAAACGGCAACTCATTATTATGATTATGCAATTATCCATTGCTTTTTTAAGGACGCATGTTTCAATTATTTTCATTGAGTATGAAATTGGTATTTACTGCCAGTTAGATCATTTAGCATTTAAAAAGCACTGCAAGGAAATATGTCTTAGATACTGGAATTAAGAAAAAAAAGGATTAGTTTATGTCTAAGACAGTAATACAATCAACACAGAATCCATCCAAAGAAATTAGGATAATAGGAAACAGGTGGGATAAGGATCAAAGGTCCTCAGAGAAGCTCAGCTCGAGCGCAGGTCTATCCAATTTGTAATACAATATAACTGTGTTGTACCCGTCACACTAACGAACAGCTCGCCTAGACTCACCTACGTCATTTAGGGTCGATACACATCTGACGGAAGACACGTTGCGTATTATCGATCGCATAGCGACAGAAACGATAAAAACTTCAATGATAGAAAAATAAAATCACACGAACGTATAATCGGTTGAGTGTGAAACTCAACCGATTATACGTTCGTGCGTTCCATCATACAATCCGTGATCGAATGATGTAACATCATAATTCAAATATGTATCGACCCGACGAGTCTGTCAAAAAAAAAAGTGTGCAATAAAATCTTACTTAGAAACGTCACTAAAGTATACAAAGTGACAGAACTGAAAGATTTTGACAAGATTCAGAAACCGATTTTTTTTTGCGCACACTAGCGCCATTAGTTCATGAGTTTTCCACCCCAATGGTACACTTCCGCACGAGCTGCGCCTAGTTCACGGAACCTTTAGGAACAAGGATGAGGCTGGTAGGACAGTAGGTGTATAGTTGTGTTTTACAGTTGCAGTACACAGTAGTGACCTGTGAAGTCGTGTTGTCGCGGCGCGTCGTCGAGGTCGGGCCGCAGGTCGGGGATGGCGGCGGCGGCGCGCGGCAGACAGCGCCGCGGCCGCACGCCCAGCCAGTTGCTCTCCGTGCATGCTGATTCCCCCATACATCGTTACTTACTCATACTATATAGCCTATTGCCTGTGGTCTATGCGTCCGTATTCTACTGCTAATGAGTCCGTTTGATAAGAGGAATTTGTTGAGTCTGGGTGTTTTATAAATTTATGTTCGTATTAGTGATGTGCCGGATAGTTAAAAATGTATATACGTGGATATGTATCCGAATATGGATATTTGGTGTGTAACTTACTACGATTAATGTTTGCAATATAAAATTGCCAAATATTTGAGTTTAAGAAACAAAAAAATACTCTGAATGGAATTTAATAGTTTTTTATTCTACCTAATCACCTACATATAGGAATGAATGGATATACTCTTTATTGCACACTGTACACTACAAATGTAAAAACTTACAATGGAAAAATTGCAAAAGGCGACCTTATCGCTCATAGCGATTTCTTCCAGGTAACCTAAGGGATGTCATCGTCATCATCATCATCAATTGAAAATGATGACCCGTAAAAGATCTGCGTAAAAAGTAACGGATACACATACGCTTCTTTCTCTAGCCCAGCAGTGGAAGAGGAAAATGTTCAAAATTAATAAAAATAGAGCCATTCAATTGTGATCTTCGTACTGTTAGTACTAGCCTACATAATAAGTACTATAGTAGCATGACGGATATCATACGGACCATTAGCGGTAGAATACTTTAACGGACCTTAACCTTACTAACTGTTGTATAGGTTGCGAAAGAGTTCTTGGCGTTCCAACAATTAGATATACAATTATTAAAACAATGCATGTATGTTATCAATTTCATAAAATACTTATTTACAAAATACAAAGTAGTACCCTACAACTACTCCTGCGCAATCTATACAGATTTCGCACCTAACACCCTGCCGGATATCAACTCCTTTCAATTGAAGTAGTTAAAAAATATATCATTACCTTCTGCATTCTACCCGTCGAAACAAACTATACGTTTTTACAAATACATAGATAGCAACTGACCGCGTGTTTGCACTGCCGTCAAAACATGTTCCAAACATCAGTCTCGCGTATTCCAAGTCATAAATGGTAATAGAGACGTATGGATGTTTTTGTGCATGTTCGGCGGCAGTGTGACAACCGGTAACATTACAAACTACAATATAATAAAGTGGGGGCTACTGATGTAGCTTCGTAAGGGCGCACGGGAGTGAGTGTATTACCTTTTTCTTTAAACACAGTGAACAAGTTTTGACCACGATCCTGCCTGTTGTTAAACAACGATGTGGTCTGCGATGGAGCACACACAAATTACTGTAACTTTCATCCTACAATTACATTTTCATGTTTCCCACTTGTACAGGAGTTAGGACAATGATAAAAGACTGTAAATCATACATAGCCTATTTCAGATTATTGCCACGTTACTGAACCACATTTCCATTCAACGAATTAGTTAGTGAAAACCTATTTAATGTGACGGCTTGATTGATAGATTGATTGAAACATTGATCTACAAAGGCTGCTTTTTGTCCATAAAAATTATGGCAATCCTTTTTTACGACTTAGTAGTAGTTTGAGTGCACAATGACCTCAAAGTTTATTAATTTCATAATTATTTTTTTTTCAATTCATACTTAAATATTGACATGAAACTTGTAAATAATTATCATCATAACCCAGCAGATTTATTAACGCTTATCTGTGACATGGCCTACGATAGAGCAGCAAGACAGTTTATAACTCTCTTTTTGCGGACGGACGACTAAAGGGGGAGGCCCGCTATTCGCTATCGCTAGAGACCTACCGTAGGCAATATCTCAGTTACATGTTGTAACGACACCTTTGAGTCTTACAAACTTTATAGAGGTATATTTGCACATCCATCAGTTCAGTTATAATACCGTGTCTCTTAATTCCAAAAAAATCTACATTTATCAATCTTCATCTACAATTGAATGAGAGTATTGTCAATAATACTGAGGCATTCAATTACTCGTATTTTACAGATGTGAGTCATAACATAATAGAATCTTATTAAAAGGTATACAAACATACACACGCTTTAATGATAAAATGTTTTGTAGACAACCCATTTAAAATCTAAAGAAGCTTAGTAAACCATCACATCTCCTAATCTACAACACCTACATTTCCATATAAAGCGCTGACACTCACATCCCATGTTCATAACACAGCCAAAAAAAGAAAACAGAATGGCGTCCGCCATTTTGTTTCGTTTTGTTTTTAAATGCGAGAAGCTTGAGTAAGCAAAGATTAGGTATCTCTTAGAGCCAAAGCAGACAGGGTGATAGGTGTGATCGCATACAGTTATCTTTCATACAATTGTTTGCTTATGGTGTTATTTTATAATCACAATAATCGATATCGCTGCAATGTATGATAATACGTATCTCTAAAATTATAAATAAAAATTGCACCATAAGCAACCCATTACACATTAAAAATAACTTAAATCAAATTATAAAAACTATTTATAAAACACTTTGCGTGTGACAGTAAAATTTGGAAAAACAATCGTTTTAGGAGAAAAAAATAATACGATAATAATTATCCCACAAACCGAATAAATAATGCTGTTATATTACAGGGTAAAATTGCTGTAAAAAGCGTTAATTTGCGATCAAAATAGTTCATATTTTTATGTTAAAATAATCTTGATATTATGACCACAAACTCCCAATTACTGATTGTAATATTGCATGCAAATTGGGTACTTGACTCAACCCACTAACCCAATAAATTAATAAATAATTTGTCTACACTTTGAAAAACTTCATAGTCACCATAGTTTACTACATTACATACATTTTAAGTCAAGTACCCGGACTGGAACATCTCAAGTACTAATTTGACAGAATCTATTTCCGATTGTCAACTTTATTACAACACAATAACGATCAAAGTCTTTTGATATGACGAAAGACATTATTTTACTCAACTACGAAATTTAACCTATATTAAGCTGGAATTTCAGACGTTCGTAGAACATTGTCGCGGGAAAATCAATTGACAAAATTTTGAGATCACGTGTCACACATCAATCAGTTTGTCAATCGCGTGTATAGAATGAGGAATTTTCTTTATAAATTTAGTTAGGTATTTTCTCAAAAGATGACGGCTATGGTTATCTATGTCGATCATCAATCATCTTATTAATGAAGTGTCACCGAAACTGACGTTTAGAATAAAACGTGACAGCGACATGAAAAACATACAGGAGTGAAAGAGTAAGAGAAAATATCTTCTGTCCCTTACTGCGTATTAGGGTAAATCTGGTCGAAATGTTTCTGATGATGTTTTCACACAATGAAGTATGTTGACATACATTTCAGCAAAAATCTCGCAGTTTTTGTAGGACTAATAATTTAAATTCAAATTGTAGTTTAGATTTCATTTTTAAGATGTATTGAAAATGACGCGCTAATGCTGAAATGTAATAAACTGTCAGGGCTTTTCAGCCGTGTAAAAGGGTATAGTAAAAGTGACAGTTTGGATAGAGAAGTATATCGTTTTTCCATACACATTTTTGGTGGGAAATAGACAGACTGAAGATGGTACGTGGCCTGAGTTTGGTCTGAGGTCACGGCGTATGAAGCTGTAAGCGTCTGATTGACAATCGACACAGAGACTAGCAGTGACTATCGCACAGTTGGAACGAAATGTGTCATTTTATGAAATTGAACCTTAACATAAAAGGGATAAAACTTAAATTACAAAATCCACACGTTTCGTATTGGGTCCTTTTTGTTCTAACTATGCGAATATCATAGAGGAAAACGAGTTTAAAAACACCTCATTGACATCGTATGGAATAAACAGCATTGAGAAAGGAATGGTAGTAACTGCCACGCCTTGCTTTATATGGTTTACGAAGTACGTAAGTAAGTAGGACTATGAAGAGGCATTACACGTCTGAAATTCTAGCTTCTGAACGGACAAATTTACAGCTTGGCAAAAAAGAGTAGATATTAAATAGTAGCAGCAATACTCTATGGAGAAACGTCCTACTTTGGACAGCTTTTCATAGAAATTCTTGCCATATTTAATCTCTACTCTTTTTTTCCAAGCTGTAATAGATCGCATTTGACATCCTGCCAGTCTCATACTAATTGTGACTGTCTTTTTATGTAAGTAAAGGCAAAAACTAAAAAAAACATTGGTTGTTACCTTCTATGGAGTATCTCCAATATAATATTATAGGTAATGGTATATTATACTAGAGGCGTTGCTCCATACGTTGATTCTATTGTAATCAGAGAGGATGTCCTAAGGGTCGACCAGCATAGTTAAGGGTCGATTTTTCAGAAGGAAAATTACAAACTGTAAACATCATGTAAAACAATACGTGATTTTTACAGAAAAACAAATAAGTTTAATCAAGTGGTCTACTCTTAAAATGCTGTCCGTTCGAACCTCAATAGAACCAAGCCTTTCTAGGTCACTGAAATAATACAAAACTGACAGGTGTTAAAGGCTGCAATCTATTTGTATCGTCCCGGAGTATCGTGTGCGTAGGAGTGAGGGTGACGAGGGGGAGGGGGGGTGTCAGACTGACCGGGGTGCGCGGGGCGGACGGCGGCGGCGGGGTGCAGCTCCAGCGCGTTGAACAGGTCGGCCAGCAGCGCCACCAGGTTCTGACGCATCGATCTGCGGACACCGGCGTGTACGGACATTAATATAGTTTAACTAGCAAACACGGCGAACTCCGTTTCGCCACCAGGTGGCTTCGTTTCGTTTTCCCGCTTTTCTGTTGAAATTTTTCTTAAATTTTCTTTGCTATAAACCTTACGGAGCCTGAGACCTTTCCAACGAATCCACTGAATGGAAATAGGTTCGTGCGTCAGGGAGGAAAACCCGACTTATTTTTATATAGTAGATATTAGGTAAAGTTTTGGCAATTGTTAGTTTGGAAATAGATCAATTTCTTAAACAATGTGGAATGTGGTTAGCGATGCCACAGCACCGTTTGACCTACTAGTTGACCCAATCTGGTTAAGTAGTTACCAAACTATACAGGGTGTCTCATTTATATCGGTTAGTATGGGAAAGTCTGAAACAAACTACAAGACATAAGAAGATCTACTCTTAGGAATCATGTCGTCGATTTTAGTTACAAGAAAAACTGCCTTCCTGCATTTACAAAAAGAAACAAACAAAAATGGACACTATTTCTATTTACAGATCGATTCTGTAGGTCTTAAGCAGTAAATTTTGCTATGACACATGAAGTCTAAAATGCATTGTGTTCACATACTTTAATTTATTTTAATAAATGTTCGAAGTGACCACAGTTTTTTTTAAATTTAATATTCTTGGCGTGCGCACTGCCGTGTCCTTCACTTATGTCACCGATTCGCCAATAGCACAAATACTTGAAATACTAGTTAGAACTAATACACCATTAACTCCCTCCAGGACAGTAAACGCCTATAGGCGTCACAACAATAAAACACCTATTGTGTCTATTTTACTGTCCGCCAATGTGTTAAACTCACCCCCTCATGTAAGTGACGTCTTCGGGCATCATATGAAAGACGTTGTGCGGCAAACTGTCGCAGCAGAACCGATGTACCAGCATCAAGTTGTGAAGGCAATCCTGCACCGACGACATCCGCCCGATGCGCACCGACGTGCGAGCGAGAGAGTCCGGGCAGTAGAAGGAGATGAGAGCAGCTAACGCGGTGCCGTCGCACAATTCCTCCAGAGATTGTACGGCTGGAACGTGATTGGATGTGTTCTCCTGGAACGTGAGGGCGGGATTAATTAACGATTGTACAATTACTGTAGTATCGACCATGCGTGCATTCATTCGAAATCGCGCAACTTCCGTACACTGACATAAGCTAACCTTACATACACACACTGTCCCCCAGAGGAGTAGGCAGAGATTACAGATCGCCATTTATCACTTTCCTGACATACCCCTTTCGGTACCCGACGCGAGACTCCGTAATGTGGTCGTCATGCCCCAGAATGGGGAGAGTTGGCAACAAAACAGGGATGCACAAAGATAATTTGTATGGAGTCAAGAAAACGAGTGCGTTGAAAAGAGACAAAAGCAAGTAGACGCGCACGTCTCCAGAGAATGGCCCGTACGCCGAGAGGCAGGTAGGTCTTGGGTGGTGGTGGGCTTGTCTCTGAGAAAAATAATTTAAAAAAACCCATTCCTCTTCATCTACAGTCATACATCTTTTTGTACATGATTTTCGGTTACGAGTACTTTTCACACCACCTTCCACCAGGACATTATCAATGTGGCCGATGTATGTCCTTGTGGGATGACCTCTACTCACCCAGCCGATTACATCACCCATATTAATGTCTTTCGTCAATGGACTTTCATCCACCCTCTCCATATACCCAAACTATGCGGTTCACTTAAACTACGGCTATTCTAGGGGTACCAGGAGCTAATTAGGAAGCTAAGACGTCGAACGGCTCCGACTACTCAGTACAAACCTCAGCCTTATTGAGAGCAGCGCAAGCGCTGTTGACCCAGCTGAGGAGGCCGGCCTCGTGCGCGCTGGTGGCGGCGGCGGCGGCGGGCGGCGGCGAGGCGTGCACGCCGAACCTCTGCCGCGCCGCCGACACTCGGTCCGGCGTCACCACCTCGCGCGCGTACAACACCATCAGGGCCTCGATCACTGACATGTGCGCGCTCTGCAACATGACACACGGTAGGTAGGTAAGTTTTGATATTGTTGTAAGGTAAGTGAATCCTTAGCCGTGTGGTGACGGCGAATAGAATACATGTGTCACCACCCCAGCCCAACTTTTCCCGTCATGGGGTCGTAAGAGGCGACCGAGGGAGCTCTCCAGAGAACGGGCAGCAGCGCTCTCTGTGAGTTAAACCACAACACCACTGCGATCGCCCACCCGCCTGCCAAGCGTGGCGATTACTGGCATTTCACCCCAAATGACGGATCTCATTGGGGGAGGCCCTCATCCAGCAGTGGACGTTATGTGGCTGATGATGAAGTGAATCCTGGGATTTCGGTATTGATTTTACGCCAGTACCGAATTCTTGAGACAGAATATGTAGCGTTTATTATATACAGTGATTAGGAAATACCTAAGCCGGTGTATAATGTTTCTGCAAACCGTACTGAAGGCATTTTGGGATCGAAAGAGGAGGAATAGAAAAAACTCGACTTTCCATACTAACTTGATCAGTTTATTGTTATTTTTGTATGAATAGGGCGATTTATTATTTTTATCCCGTGACGTTGACACCTGCTGAAATGGACTGAACGGGTTCCTCAGAAATAACCTTCGGCTTAAAAGGGTAATTTCTAATCACCCTGTATGACTTGCATAGGACGAAATCCCGGGATCGAATTCACTGCAAAAATCAACCTTTTTTAGTTTTATATAAATTTCTTTTATTAATTTATTCTTAATTCAACAAACAACCACTATCTGTGTTTCATCTGTTCGAATTTGTAGTTCCTCATTTAGATATCAAAAATGATTTCCAACCTTTTACAAGAACAAGATATTGCATAAATACCACGGACGCATTTAAAATGTTGGCTTCGCCTTGTTGTTCGTACTAAGTAAAGTAATAAAAACGACGGATCGGATAGATCTCATAAATTTTATCCGGAGTAGCAACCGAGTAATAATCAGCCAACCATAAAGAAGAACTATTAAAAACATAATTTTACTGCGTCCGAGATAGAGAAAACCATATTGTTTAGCGAGTTAGTGTAAAGCTGAGCGCCTTCATCTGAAACGAGGTCGCGGTTTTAAATTACCTCTCTGTAAAACGCGGAGGCTGAAGAAAGTGC
>SJJU01016928.1:0-12249 GCA_012932125.1 Conopomorpha cramerella
TTTCGAAGAACATCGTTATAAATATTGAGACACATATTCATAATATGCCTGTAACATTTAATATAATTTTAGTTCTGTTGCTTTCAAATCATCATCATCATCATCATCATCAGCCCATACTTGTCCACTGCTGGACATAGGCCTCTCCAATTGCACGCCACTGTGATCTGTTTTCGGCTTCTCGCACCCAGCTTCTGCCAGCCATCTTGCGTATATCATCAGTCCACCTTGCCTGAGGGCGTCTTACACTCCGTTTGCCGAGACGCGGTCTCCACTCGAGAACTCGTTATCCCCAACGGTCATCGGTTCTACGGCTAATATGGCCGGCCCACTGCCACTTCAGCTTGCTAAAACGATGAGTTATGTCGATGACTTTGGTTCTCTGTCGGATCACTTCATTTCTGATTCGATCCTTCAGAGAAACGCCGAGCATAGCCCTTTCCATAGCACGCTGTGCGACTTTGAGCTTGTTGGCCAGCCGTGCCGTCAGTGTCCACGTCTCAGCTCCGTATGTCATTACAGGTAGGACACACTGATTGAAGACCTTTGTCTTCAGGCACTGTGGGATCGCTGATGTTGAGACTCGACGTAACTTCCCAAATGCTGCCCAACCCAGCTGAATTCTTCTGTTCACCTCGTCCTCGAAGTTTTTTCTACCCAACTGCAATGTCTGCCCAAGGTATACGTATTTTTTAACAACTTCGAGAACGGTGCCTTGTACTGAAATCGGTTCCGGTAGAACATGTTCATTAAACATGACCTTGGTTTTATCCAAGTTCATCTGTAGGCCGATCCGTAGAGAAGAATCAGCTAGGTCATTCAGCATCAGTTGAAGGTCCTGCAGCGTTTCTGCCATGATGACGATGTCGTCTGCAAATCGCAAATGAGAGATGTGTTCGCCATTGATGTTGATGCCACGTCCTTTCCAATGCAGCGTCTTGAACATATCCTCCATTGCATTTGTGAACAATTTCGGAGAAATAACATCCCCTTGTCTCACTCCTCGATGCAATGGTATGGGACGTGTCTGCTGATTTTGTACTTGGACGGACATGGTGGCAGCCTCGTAGAGGCATCTTATCACATGGATGTATCGCCAGTCAACTTGGCAACGCTGCAGAGACTCCAGAACGGACCAGATCTCAACCGAGTCAAAGGCCTTCTCATAGTCCACGAATGCTAGACACAGGGGCAGGTTCTACTCTTCAGTTTTCTCTATGATCTGCCGCACTGTGTGGATGTGGTCTATGGTGCCATAACCGCTCCGAAGTCCAGCCTGCTCCGGAGGTTGAAATTCGTCGAGTCTTCGCGCAAGACGGTTTGTGATCACTCTTGATAACAGCTTGTAGACGTGGCTTAGAAGAGAAATGGGTCGATAGTTCTTCAACAGGGTTTTGTCTTCCTTTTTGAAGAACAGGACGACCACACTTCTACTCCACGCCTCCGGAATTCTCCCTTCGAACAGGACAGCGTTAAAAAGCTTTTGGAGCTCCCTCAATATCGGTTTACCTCCAGCCTTTAATAGTTCTGTTGTAACGCCATCCTCTCCTGGAGCTTTTCCGGTTTTGAGCTGTCTAAGAGCGATCTCAATTTCGCCAGTACTGACTTCTGGCAGGTCTTCGGTGGAGTGGCGTGTCAATGTGGCTCTTGAGTCCCCATTTTCGGGATCAGGGCGAGATGCATGCGATGCGTATAACTGGCCATAGAAGTCTTCAACCTCCGAAAGGACCGACGGGTTCGAAGTGACGACTTCTCCACTTGCTGTGGTCAACTTCGCAAGGTGGCTTCTTCCAAGAGATTGTACGAACACTTTTGAACCCCGATTCTGCTCAATCGCTCTTTCTATTGAAAGAGTATTGTAGCATCGGAGGTCGCGCCGCACGTGCTTACTAATCTCCTGGTTGAGAGCCCGCCTTGCGGTCGAAGTGACGGGTGGATTCTCACGTCGTTCCTTCATCAGCCGTAAAGTCTCCTCGGAAAGCTTTGACTTCCTGCCCCTACGCTGCATTTCACAAAATCTCGTACCCTCTTCCCTGAGGACCCGAGTCACATTTTCGAGGTTCTTGTTCACGTCTGCTGTGGTTTTCACGGCAACGAATCGGTTCTCCAAACTTAGCTGGAAAGCTTCGGATCCCATTATAGTTTGGAGCATGGTTGGTTGGAGCCTGTCTTTCATCAGACGGACACGTTCAGCCTTAAAGTTGATATTCAGAGAGCCTCTGACTAGTCGGTGATCGCTACCGGTATTAAACCTGTTGATCACAGAGACGTCTCTTAATATGTGCTTTTTGTTCGTCATGATGAAATCGATCTCATTTTTGGTCATAGTATCGGGGCTTTGCCAGGTCCACTTCCTTTTGGGCTTTTTCTTAAACCACGAGTTCATTAGAAATAGCCCCTCTCGTTCGAGGAAGTTTACTAGCATTTGCCCCTATGATTCCTTGCTCCAAATCCATGGGATCCTACTGCCGATTCATTGCAATTCTGTACTCCCACTTTAGCGTTAAAGTCCCCCATAACAACGCTTTAATGTGTCTTAGTAGTGGAGTGGAGGGCCTTCGATATATCATCGAACAGGCCCTCCACCTCATCGTCCGAGTGTGTCGAGGTCGGTGCATACACTTGTACCACTTTCAGGCTGTACCTCTCGGTAAGTTTTATGACAAGGTATGCTACCCTGTTTGACACACTAGACACTTCCACAACGTTGTTACACAGGGACTTATTCACAAGAAACCCAACGCCGCCTTGGGTTTGTTGGTCTCCCTCGCGGAAGTACATTAGGTGGCCCGATTTGAGGGTAATGGTGTCCTCTCCCTCTCTTCGGACTTCGCTTAGCCCCAATATGTGCCACCTAATTTTCCCAAGTTCCACCTCGAGTTGTGCTAGATGCGAGTCAAGCCGTAGCGTGCGTCCGTTGTACGTCGCCAGGGTCAGTCGTTTATGGTGGCCTCCCATAACCCGGAGATTCTTCGCACCCCCTGCTTCGCCGTTACCGTGGTCGCCACCGTGACCAGGAATAGCGGAGCCGCCGGGAACTGGGGGCCGTGGCCTTGTTGTGCTTATTTTTGGAGGTAAATGCCCATAATCGCCACGCTGGGCAGGCGGGTTGGCGATCGCAGTGGGGTTGTGGTTTAACTCACAGAGAGCGCTGCTGCCCGTCCTCTGGAGGGTTCCCTCGGTCGTCTCTTACGACCCCCATAGCGGGAAAAGTTTGGCTGGGGTGCTTTCAAATACTGTAAATATTTAGTCAATGGCGATATAAATAAATCTTTTCACAGTACAATATGAAAACTCCATCTCAAGTTAATTTCTGAGAAACATTCATCCGACCATCAGCCTGTGCAAAAGGCAAATATTGTAATCTGTTTTAAATTAAATATTTGCAGTGCAGTATTTACCATCTGCCGCACCGCTTTACATTCTTACTATCACTGTTTTATCACAGTTACTTGTTTATTTATGAAGATGATTTATTACGACGTCGGTTGGTAGAGCAAATAACTTCAAAATTAATTAAAATAGTTTTTTGGTTCATCGTTTTAATTCATGCCTTCGTGCTGGTTTGGAAGGTACGTTTGGAGTGCACGTTGGGTTTCTCAAAAGATTAAAACGTTTTGAAATGGAAAGGATTTTCCTCTTCCTTCTTTTTTGTCTTCCGAAAAAGAAAGAAGACGTTCTTTCGCCAATATCTCTAAAAATGTTCCATCTAAGTGTCGGTTTTCAGGAACAAGTCTCTCGATATCGTGTCTCCAAAAAAAAAATGTTACACTGATTTCGATTTTGATGTCGTATTTTACTCTAGGTACAGTCATAAACTTTATGAGGAGAATACTAACTACACACCATAAAGGTGTCGCCAAGCCTTCAAGTTTGTGATGCTTTCACTAATGCACGTTGAGCATTTCTTTGTAGGTTTCTCTATCTAGTCCCGTTTTGGCTCGGGACGTGAAAAAATGGTGTCATCCAGTACACTTAGGGTTTAATATCCCGTCAAATGAAGGGAATATTGGTCAATCGGCTGGCCAATCATTAATTACTGTTACTGTACCTATGTCTATCAACCTGCCTATGTCTGTCTGTATGTCACTTTTGTCTATCCAACTGTGATGGGACTAGTTCTGTTTTTGCAATACTTAATCCATTTTTTCTTCTGCTCAGACCCCCGGATCTTATTGAAAAGCCGGTATCGGCATGTGATCGAATGGGCTGTTCTCTCTATACCGAATGGTTATTATTACCATCACATGTTTGTCCATTGCTGGACATACGCCTCTCCAATGCGTCCAAAAGGCCCATAGGTAATACTTACACAAAAATACAGACAGCCGGAAACGCGAGCACAGCACTGAGGTAGTAGATGATACCTGCGTCGTAGCTGACTGTCGCCGTGTAAATCATGGAGTACCTAGATCTATCAACCTACCTATGTCTGTCTGTATGTTACTTTTGTCTATCCAACTGATGGAACTAAAAAGTTACTTCAGAGTCAAGTTTTCAAAGATTCTGTACGTGGGTTTATTTTATTATGGCCTCTAAATATCTACCGTCTTTTACTTTTTATTTAATACTATTTCTTATATCTGTACCGCACAGTGTTACCCGCGTTTTTCGTTCCCGTGGGAATTCGGGGATAAAATATAGCCTATGTGAATCAGGAATAATGTAGCTTTCGAACAGTGAAAAATTGTTTCAAGTCACTCCAGTAGTTTCGGAGCCTACTCAAAGAAACAAACAAAAAACAAATCTTTCCTCTTTGTTATATTGGTAAAAAAAAATCAAATTCCTGACAGGGTAAACTAAACCGAATACAACCTATGCTTGAAATAATATCTTACCTATTTACTTACTAGTATAAGCTAGTTTTAGTCCTCCGCATTCACACGTGGTGCACTCCCAAAAGGCAATTTGTGCCTCGTTTGTAATAATGCTGTCTCGCACTATTTAGATTAGGGAAATAAAAAATTCTATTATATATGCATTGCAATGCAGCGCATATATATTTTTTCCTCTTATTTCTATACCGTCTTTAGTTTAATCACTATTTGGGATTCAAGACAGAAGGCTTGATTGAATATTGTTTTGTGGGATAAATAGTCTTAAATAGCGTCTGTGGTCCAGTTGGTCGGATACTTGACTTGTAACCGGGAGGTCCGTGTTCGAGTCCGGCTACTGGACGTTGTACCAATAGGACTCTTTTCCAGAGCCTGATGTACGCAACGAAACGCTCGTACGGTGAAGGACAACATCGTGATGAAACCCGCACACCACAAGGTGTGTGAACCCTATAACGGCGATGGGCTCACCCACTGTCACGTTGGGTTAAATACGCTTGGTGAACCGTGGGTATTTGCTTTAGCAAGTGCCTCTGCCTACCTCGCTTTGGGATTAAAAGTCGTGAAGTGTATTTATTTATTTATAATATAATACATACACTTCACGCTTGTCTCACAGTGGGGTAGGCAGAGACTACAGATCTCCATTTGTCACGGTCCTGACATATCCTTTTCGCTTCATCTATATTCATACATCTTTTCCATGACCTCCGGTTTCGAGTAATAAGCTAGTAATCATAAAAATAAAATAATAAAAGTTAATTGTTTATTTATTATAGGTCCACGATTTAATACAGAGAGTCGGGGAATGCAAGATGGAGACTAGATCCGATGACAGCCATCCGTCAAAAAAATCTAAGTATCATGCATGGATATAGTACCCATTAGAGTACTGTGTAGATTGATTTTATAATTACATTTGACTACACTTCGAAAAATATTACTTAGAAGCAGCCCCAGTGTGCTCTCTGTAACTTTCTAACTAGATAAGAGCGGGATAACTTATACCAAAGTAATTACTCAAACTGGTTATACTAATGACATGTTAAGTTAAGCTAGGTAAATCTTCGGAATAGTGAATTATGTTACTTGGTCCAAGAAGACTCTATAGCAGTGACGTGCACTGGCTTTTACGACAAGGTAGGCCGTAATCCCCAAGGACTGACACCTATGTACAGGTAACTTGTCTTTACGAAATATAGGCACCTACATATCAACTCACCCACAAAACACAGGACCTTCGTCAGCCTATGTCGTGAGTACAACAAAAAAATCTAGCAGTAACTCTATTATTAGGTCGGGTAACCAAAATACTAAGGTAGGCAGTGTATTTTTGCCTATATGGAGTGCGCTACTGCTCTATAGCCTTTATTATGAAACAATAATCAGTACTCAAGTATCGATTAGAGTATAGTTTGTGTCTTTTACACAAACATGATTAGAGCGAGACAATCGTTACTTTAGAAGAGATCTGTGCTTGAGAGAATTTCCAGAATACGGGCTCGCAAGTGAAGTGTTCACATCATTTCCACCCTTTATAGCTAACTTATCTTCATTCTTATTAAGTATACAATAAATACTATTTTCGTACTTTTCTGAACAGACGATTCGGTACAGAATCTTATAAATATTTCGTTTTCGTCTATAATATACATCTTGTTCCATCATGATCTTCGTCAAGTATTGCTGACTATCTTCTTCTCGTTATTTTCTAGTTCAATTTCTATATCGATCTTCATGTCATCAGCTGGTTTATTCTTCTGTTGTATGTAAAACCATCTGCAATTTGAAATAACTGAGCTGATAAACTGCACGGCAATATTTACACTAACAACATTACTAATAACATAAAGTTATACCTACAATGCGAAAAATTACAATTTATACGCACACCAAAAGTGTCTAGGGATCAAGAACATTTTTAGCTCTAAAATAATCTAATTTATTTAAATCAAATCTAATCCTCCGGATTGGTCTCCTACCTAATTCCTTATGCCTGTATCAATGACTTATCGCCACATTTTGAATAAATTATGAATGAATTCAGTTTTTGTAAAATATATTCTTGATTGCAATATTCTGAAATGTACTTGATCCCTAGACACTTTTGATGTGTGTATTTAGAACTAGGTGTCCCGGCAAACATTTGTTTTACCATAAGATGTTGCCTTTGTTCGCCGTGTATTAGTAGAAATGCACCTTTTAAACCTTCCCTGGACTTCCACGTGTAATTCAATACCAACATTAGCCAAATCGATCCAGTCGTTCTCTATCGTATTAGCGAGACTAACGAACATCAATTCATTTTTAAATAATAAGATTATGTACATATATTTTTAGTAATATGAATTTTATAGTTCTGTTTTTGCAATACTTAATCCACTTTTTCTTCCGCTCAGACCTCTGGATGATATTGAAAAGCCGGTATAGACATGTGATCGGATGGACTGTTCTCTCTATACCTAATCGTTATTATTACCATCACATGTTTGTCCATTGCTGGACATAAGCTTCTCCAATGCATCAAAAAGACACATAGGTAATACTTACACAAAAATACTGACAGCCGGGAACGCGAGCACAGCACTGAGGTAGTAAATGATACCTGCGTCGTAGCTGACTGTCGCCATGTAAAGCATGGAGTACACTGGGCTGAACAGCATGGATGTCACTATCTCTATCAGGTTGAAGAGGGAGAACATTTTCCCTGGGGAGATAATTATTAACATGATCATGTCAGGCACAATTCTGGATATAATAATAAATAGTTTAAACGGAGTATTGCGGCGCGAAATTAACCAAAGACAAGCATCTAGCTTACTATCGTTGAGGCCCAATATACTTCGGTAAGCAGTCGAGGGAAATTTGAACGCTTGCGTGAGTTTGCTTATCGCTGAAACACAGCACGAAGAACACATGAAGCCTGTTAACGACTGAAGACGCGACGAGGACCCGACGCCATGTCTCCGTAATTGTGGTCGTCATGCCCCAGAAGGGGGAGAGTTGCCAACGAAACAGGGATGGACAAAGATAATTTGTATGGAGGATTTTTAGAATCAAAAATGTTCTTGATCCCTAGACACTTTGGATGTGTGTAGTTAAGCACCACAACCTACAGTTCCCTTTATGTTCCCAATAATTAATAACTGTACATTCGCCAAAGGACATAGGTAATCAAAGATTGATGAAATAAGCAAGCGGGCTCTATCGCTGGCTCGCTTAACACGCACTCCACATGGTTGTCAAACGATTGCCAAAGTTCATAAAAATAATTATATACTGAGTTCAATTCACACGTTTACCCCTCACGCCTTTTAATCCCAAAGCGGGGGAGGCAGTCACATTTGCTAAGCAAATGCCCACAGTTCAATCAATGAATAAAAACCCAATTAATAAAAGTCCTTATGTTCATAGCTATAGAACCGACAATTAATATACATAGTTTTTTCTTTTTCATTTGGACTCGGGCTTTGGCCCATTTACCATTAGTATAACTATTAACTCTTATTACAAGTATTAACTCTTTGTGTACAATAATATTATTAAAATTATATTTAGTCGGTGTGATTGTCACAGTTTATCGATAAAGTCCTAAATCGTCAAAGTCGTGTCAAAAACACATTAAAATGTGAGGTTAAAATGTGAGGGTGGACCATCACATTTCAATGCTGCGTGGAACATTACACGGGAATAACAAATTGATCAAATAGGAGTCCTCTCATTTACTTCTCACTCTCACTACATTATTTTTCATCACCAGAACATTATTACACTAATTCCACAACATTAACACAACAATTACAGCGAAAAATTAATTTTGAAAATGAGAAATAAAGAATCCATTTGCATCTCATCGCTTCTTGCGCAAAAAACCAATATGCTTAGTTCATGTTGATATATTTTTATATTTTACAACAACACACACATTGCCTTCGTTCCATGTTAAGTAGCTAAAGCACTTGTGTTATGGAAATCAGACAACGAGATATATTTACTTGTATATTTTTTTTTTCACTTAAATACATTCACTTATATAAATATAACACCCAGACACATCCAACAAGTGCTTAAAAGCTCATCACCTAAGCACCTGTCAGCGGTGGGAATCGAACCCACGACCCTACGGTGCACAGGCAGACATGCTGACCACTACACCAACGGGCCCGTCAAAAGGGATAGTTAAACAACTTACCTAACTCATCGCTACTGACAAGTTTCGATGTGATCGACCTCAGAGCGGTGATTGAGGTCGCGTTGAAAGTCTCCACCACTATTGCTGCAGAATAGTTTATCTTTTATTCTCAAGTCAACTTGAAATAGGGATGCTACGGTTTGAAATAAGGTATTAAGATGTACGATGACAAGTTAGTAAGATGCGATATAGCGTCCAGAATATATTTATTCAATGCAACGAAATGTAAAATATATACACTTCACGTCTTTTAATCCCAAAGCGGGGTAAACAGAGGCACTTGTTAAGCAAGTGTATGTGTAACCCAACTTGACAGGAGGTGAGCCCATCGCCGTTGTAGGGTTCATACACCTTACTTTGTGGTGTGCGGATTTCATCACCGTACGAGCGTTGCGTTGCGTACATAGGCTCTGAAAAAGAGGCCCATTGGTACACGTCCAGTACCCGACTCAAACCCGCGACCTCCCGGTTACAAGTCAAGTTGTTTCTATACTGTGTGTTTGGTTTGAATACTTTCGAAGAATGAACTTGGGATCGAAGTCTTCTTAATTGTTATCCGATATATACACAACTGTTTCAAGAAACGAAACGAAACTGTTTCAAAAATCCTTTATTTACAAGACTTCACATATTACTCTAAAAAGAATAAGTAGTGTATTGACCATCTGCAACGATTCTTTTGAGACAGTTTTGGCTCCCAACATTCACGTTGATGTTGCCATGTGGGACCGTATCTTTAACGAGTTAGTCAGAGCGCATATCCCTCTCTTTATCATCATGCATTGCTGAGATCACAGATGAGACAACGGATGTCGTTAGAGCGCGTATCTACATGATAACAAGAATTGGATTGGGGCACCTTACACTCTTGTTACGTCAGAGCGACATTCGATGTGCATCGCTGTTTTAGTAAGAAATACAGGTAAATAAGAGTAACGGAATCAGCAATGCACATCGTTTGACGTTGAGATACAACTGTATTACTTACCCAAGTACATATGAAAAGATGTCCGAGACAGGCCGATTGCAAGCGCTCCGGCCGCGTGGCTCATGTTGGAGATGATGCCCAGCACTGAGTCATCCCATTTCCATCGGCGGCTGAACAGGCTTATTGAAATTAAAGCACCTGGTAAAATAATATAATAATTTAAAACAATCCAAGGTTTTTTCGGGAGAGCCTCACTCCTAGGAAACGCGTCCCCAGGTGGCGGATAGGGGAAAGCCCGTTTTACCTCGGTAATAGGGTAGGAATGAAATAAAATAGTTCCCGTGGACCAACAGGCCGGAGAAGGACACTCCGAAACAAAATCACAGGCTACTAGGAGCCTTGGGGTTCCCCCTAAAAGTCTAGCTCTGCGGGCACGGACGCAAGGATAGCAGCCCTATCACCGTGATCGAAGTGCTGTGGGCTAATCACCTGCACACTTTTAAATCAATCAACAGATTAAGAAACCTTGCAAATATAGAGAACATGGATACCCTAAACAGACGACATTTGGCGCGAAAATACGGACCCGAATTGGATGTTGGAATGTTCGTACAATGACCAGACCCGAGAGGCTGCCGCAGGTAGCCAAAGTCATGAACGAGTACGGCATCCAAATACTTGGCCTCAGTGAGGTCAGATGGAATGGATTTGGTGAAACTACTGAATCGGGACTCACCTTTCTCTACTCCGGTAAAGAAGATGAGAATGCCAGCCGAGAGTACGGTGTCGGTTTGCTGCTCAGTCGCAGTGCGAAGAGCAGCCTACTGCACTGGAAACCGATATCCGAGCGCATCATTACAGCCCGTTTCACATCTCGCGTTCGCAAAATAACCGTCGCGCAGTGCTACGCCCCGACGAACGCATCCACTCCAGAATGCAAAGCACTATTTTACGAGCAGCTGCAGTCCACATTGGGATCCGTCAGGAAACAGGATATTGTGATTGTTATGGGTGACTTCAAGACGCTAAGATGGGAAACGATAACAAGGACCGGGAACATTATATGGGTCGTTTCGGAGCCGCCGGAGCTATAAACGAAAACGGAGAACTCTTCGGTGACTTCTGTTCTTCAAACGGCCTAGTTATAGGGGGTACAATGTTCAATCACAAGGAGTGCCACAAGGAAACTTGAGTATCGCCTGATAAAGCCACCCGAAACCAAATTGATCACATCACAATATCACGGAACTGGCGGGCCTCTCTGCTGGACGTCCGGAGTAAGCGCGGTGCGGACATAGACAGCGACCACCACCTGGCGCTGGGAGAGTTACGTCTCAAAATTGCTGCCATTCGGAAGAAGTCAGAAGGAGCAAACAGGAAGTTCGACGTGGGCAAACTGAACGAACCTGCTTGCAGGGAAGCTTTTAGCATCAGCCTACTTAACAATTACGAACTGCTTGCTGAGCTGGAAGACGAACAGCTGGACGAAACCTGGAATCGTGTGCGCTCTGCCTTCACTGGCGCCGGCGAGGAAATACTTGGCTTCGTGTCGAATAAGAGGCGGAAATGGATGTCTGATGAACTGTGGCAGGCAATTGAGCAACGATGCCGTGTCAAGAATGACGTCATGTCTGCTGACGATGTGGCAGCGAAGTCCTTGGCTGAAGTAGAGTACGGAGCACTGCGAAACCGCATCAGACGACTTGCCCGCCGCGATCGCCGCCGTGTTGCAGATGAACTCGCTGAACGAGCAAATTCCGCTGCACAGAGAAGAGACATGAGAGAATTATATAACTCCACTAAGACTCTGAGTGGTAGAAAGAAGCCCCGAGCAACAAACCCACTGAAAAGCAAGTCCGGAACTCTCCTCTGCACTTCCGTTGAGCAGCTGGAAAGATGGACCCAGCACTTCAGTGAACTCCTCTCGCGCTGCGGAAATGCTACGTCTGGCGGTGAGGAGTGGCCTCAAAAGTCTGTTGATATGTTAAATATCCCCACAACCCCTCCTGCCTTTCCCGAAGTTGTCGTAGCAATACGACAAATGAAATCTGGTAGAGCTCCAGGGATTGACAACATTAACATTGAGATGCTGAAGGCCAATCCCGTTCGCTCCGCAGACATTTTGTATCCCCTGCTGTTGAGGATTTGGGAGACCGAAACTGTTCCGGCACAATGGAAAGAGGGACTTCTCGTGAAAGTGCCCAAAAAGGGTGACCTGTCGGAGTGCGACAACTGGCGCGGGATAACTTTGCTGCCCTCTGCGGCAAAAGTGTTAGCGAAGTTGTTACTTAACC
>SJJU01016930.1:0-10496 GCA_012932125.1 Conopomorpha cramerella
ATTACGCACTCGCTATTATTTTGTAATAGACATGTACTGTTCTATTTCAAACTAGCATTCCATCTACTTAGTACCTACATTTAAGTTCCTACAAGTGAATATTAGATTTAATTTAAATGTATATTTTTTTTATAATACTGTTACCTAATGTTCAAATGTAAGTTACAAAAATTATATGTTAATGTTGCTGTGCCCTACAAGGTCGACGATTGTACCTCAACTGTCTGGACTTGTACCAATGGGACTCTTTTTTAGAGCCTATGTACGCAACGCAACGCTCGTACGGTGAAGGACAACATCGTGATGAACCCGCACACCACAAGGTGTGTGAACCCTATAACGGCGATGGGCTCACCCCCTGTCACGTTGGGTTAAATACGCTTGGTGAACCGTGGGCATTTGCTTACTAAGCAAGTGCCTCTGCCTACCTCACTTTGGGATTAAAAGGCGTGAAGTGTGTTTATTTTTTTTATTTAAGACCTTATAACACATTGTGGAAAAGCAATAAATTTTTGAGTACCTATTGAGTAAACGAGCGTTGCACATTCTGGACACAAAGTCCAGGAAGATTAATGGTAAGTGGGAAACGGGATTATTGTGGCGATTAGACGATGTATGTTTGACGGGATCATGACCAGTGTAGGTCCGTGACCTTGGGCTACCCCTCTGGGACACTGGCGTGCGCGACGTATTACGTATTTAAAAAATAAAAATAAATAAATACACTTCACGCCTTTAATCCCAAAGAGGGGTAGGCAGAGGCACTTGCTATTACGTATTTCTGATTTGTAAGTATAGGTACATTTTGTATGTGATGTATGTACAAGCCAAAGACCACTGAGCCATATAGCCGCTCTTTCTTCTGCTTTTGCGAAACCCTGTGTTAATTTTTACCGGCTGGGTATTTGCAAGCATTGCTGTCTTTATTTTACCTCGAAATAAAAAGATATCTTTTTTGGCCGGCCAAAGAAAAAAGTTATAAATCATACACACATCAAAAGTGTCTAGGGATCAAAAAATTTTTAGCTCTAAAAAATCTAATTTATTTAAATCAAATCTTCTGGATTAGTCTTCTACCTAATTCCCCATGACTGTATCAATGACTTATCACCACATTTTGAATAAATTATGAATGAAGAGGGAGTGGCGTGCAGTTGGAGAGGCCTATGTCCAGCAGTGGACAGGTATGGGCTGATGATGATGATGATGATGATGAATGAAGTTTTTGTAAAATATATTCTTGATTGCAATCTTCTAAAATGTACTTGATCTCTAGACACTTTTGATGTGTGTGTAGTAGTATACGGATAGCATACCTAAAAAAAAATAAAAAATCTGTATTTTTTACCGACCAACGCCGAATTTTCTTTGACGTTTTTCTGACAGATTTTCGGGCAGAGAACTGTCATTACTGTCATGTGTCTCAAGCATTACCTACATAATATGCATTGATTTTTCTTTGAGAAAATTGACGTTCATTTTACGCGACGATCACTGTCAAAAATTACAATACTCCGGCCGAAAATGTCAGAAAAACGTCAAAGAAAATTCCCCATTGTGGTCTAGTTTCAACCCGTTAATAATGTGCGCATTTACAATAATCACACTGTATAGTAAAATCCACGTCACGCCTTTTAATCCCAAAGCGGGATAGGCAGAGACACTTGCTAAAGCAACTAACACTGTATAGTGTTAGTAGGTAAATACTTCTAAGTTAAATATTGATACGTTGATGCGTTTTCGATAAGTAAATAAGACACTTAACGTTAGGTACTCACGTACATTTGCTTTTATCACAGTTTATTGTTAGTAATAATGTTGTGTGTTTATATTTATGGCCGGAGCTTATCACTCTGGCAATATAATTTGTGATAGTGACGTGACCTCCTCTCAGTTCTGTTTTAAACACCGAGTGAGGAAGATACACGCGTCTACAATAATACTGTGCAGTGATAAACAATTAAAACTTATTACAAAACGTAGTGCATCTTTAGTCACAGAGTATATTTCATAAAACATTTGATATTTCTTTATTTCATCGTTATAAGTGCTATAACATATAGATTAAAGGTCTATTTCCACCAACCGGACGAAAGTCTATTTTACATCGAGGACTTGAGGGCGGCCGCATGCGTCGGTATCGGAACGCGTGCCGACGGAGCCGGCCGCATCCGGCGGAATAATAATAGACTTTGAACATCGTATATAAGATACATTTTTGTTTAAAGATTCAAAAATCCGTTTCTGTCCGGTGCCGTGCCGTCCGGTTGGTGGAAATACACCTATACAGTGGCATAACACAAAGCTTGATGAAGGTCATTTAAGACTTTAAAAACAAAAGTAAACGTCCCCGGTTCGAATTAATTTCTTTTACTGGCAAGAAGAACCGGGAAGAAACTAGTATCTTTTCAAATCGCCAAGGCTTACTGCTAAGTATACTTAACATAAATATTATACTAATTTAACAAATGCTCGATGGTCTGATACATCCCTGACTGGTGAACAGCTCAAGGGCACTAAATTATATTAACACTAAATAAAATAAAAGGGTGCCCCTGTGGGTTATGTAACTGAACCCCTCAGATTATGCAAGCAACCACCCAGCTCATTATCAACATTAGTAATGTGGATTGTTTAGCCTTAGATATCTTCAGCAAACGTTGTTATATACCTACATTAATAGCGGCCCGTCCCGACTTCGCTCGGGTGCTCGTGTATTTTTTACACCTTCTGTCCGAAAACGCCAAATATTTTACGGAACCCTTTTTATTTCCAAAATAAAATGTAGCCTATGTTACTCGTGGATAATGTAGCTTTCGAATGGTGAAAGAATTTTTAAAAACCGTCCAGTAGGTTTTGAGCCTATTAATTACAACCAAACAAACAAAGGTTTCCTCTTTATAATATTATTAGTGTATATTAACAGTATTTCTATGTTATTATACTCATGTATTATACATATAAACCTTCGTCAAGAATTAAGATTGATTATTATGTGGACGGAAGGATAATTGATTTTGTTGGGGTTTTCTTTAATAGGTAGATTAGAACTCGAGCGTTGGTATATTGAGGTATGGGCATGACATTTTTGGCGAAGCTTGTTGCCGATATAAATCTGTATTTATTATAAAATAAAAAAATAAAAAGTAAATACACTTCACACCTTTTAATCCCAAACGGGGTAGGCAGAG
Organism: Conopomorpha cramerella; assembly: GCA_012932125.1. Taxonomy (NCBI): domain Eukaryota; kingdom Metazoa; phylum Arthropoda; class Insecta; order Lepidoptera; family Gracillariidae; genus Conopomorpha; species Conopomorpha cramerella. The sequence goes on from SJJU01016930.1 coordinate 3,192, forward strand.
GCACTTGCTTAGTGAGCAAATGCCCACGGTTCACCAAGCGTATTTAACCCAACGTGACAGGGGGTGAGCCCATCGCCGTTTAGGGTTCACACACCTTTTGGTGTGCGGGTTTCATCACGATGTTGTCCTTCACCATACGAGCGTTGCGTTGCGTACATAGGCTCTGAAAATTATTATTTTTAAATGGTTGTAAATAAATTAAATATAAAAAATTAAAAAGGTATATTGGTAAGTTGTTCATATTGACGAGCCCAACAACGTTTCTAAGACCACTGCTCGGGGTCCTTTTACACTCAGTATAGTCATCATCAGCCCATATTTATCCACAGCTGAACATAGGCCTCTCCAATCGCACGTCGCTGTGATCTGTTTTCGGCTTCTCGCATCCAGCTTCTGCCAGCCATCTTGCGTAAATCATCAGTCCACCTTGCCTGACGGCGTCCTACACTCCGTTTGCCGAGACGCGGTCTCCACTCGAGGACTCGTTTGCCCCAACCATACATGCATCTAATAGCAAAGGCACCGTTATTATTTTATAATGGAAAAATGTTTTTCGGGTTAGCTATTATATAATAAATAGTAATATGAGGAATATCAATTCGTTTGCGGGGAGAACCCACTGGAACACTTGTCCCTACCATGAGAAGGGATAATATATACCTAAATATATGTTTTATGGAATAGGACTCGGGTCTAAACTGACGTGCATTTTTGTAATGTTTAGCACACGAAAAAGAATAACGTAATAGTTAAAACAAAACTAAAGAAAAACCACGTTTTGTAATAAAATAATAATAATAATAACACAGACGCTGTTCCAAGTCCATACGTTAAAATAAGACTAAAAGGTACGTTTGTTGTCTCTGGGGTAAGTAATAATAATAATAAAAAAGATGTAAAAAATTGTTTATTCCACTTTCACGAAAACTACTTACACTTCACGCCTTTTTAGCGGGGTAGGCAAAGGCACTTGCTTAATAAGCAAATGCCCACGGTTCACCAAGCGTACTTAACGCAACGTGATAGGGGGTGAACTGCGCTTGTACGGTTAAGGACAACAACGAGATGAAACCCGCACACCACAAGGTGTGTGAACCCTATAACGGCGATAGGCTCACCCCCTGTCATGTTGAATAAAATACGCTTGGTGAACCGTGGGAATTTGCCTACCCCGCTTTGGAATTAAAAGTTGCGAAGTGTAAATTAGTAAATTTAAATTTTTAACGATTTGCCGGAGTCTGTGTACCCTGCGCAGTACAGTCTTCAAGTCGCTGGTGAATAGGTACCTAATGAACAAGTGTGCTCCATCGTAGACCACATCGCTGCTTAACATCAGGCAGGATGGTGGTCAAACTCTTGTTCACTGTGTTTAAAAATAAAAAATAACGCTCACTAGGTGGTTTTTGTAAAAGACGTAATTTATTGCTTGTTTATTTCAATATGTATGACTATCAGATAATAACTTCCTTATATCATATCGTATATTTACTGTATGGCGGACAGCTGAAGCCGATCAGGCGGGCAATGTCAAAGTGTGATAGGTATGGACGAAGATCAGTCAATAGGTATACTCATCATCAGCGACATGACGCCCACTGCTACGTACTATGATCATTTGAGGGGAAATGCTAATAATCGCCACGCTTGGCAGGCGGGTTGGCGATCGCAGAGGTGTTGTGGTTTAAAGACACAGAGAGCGCTGCTGCCCGTCTTCTGGAATTCCTTCTGTCGCCTCTTACGCCCCCCAAGACGGGAAAAGTCGGGCTGGGGTGGTGACACATGTATTCTATTCGTCGTTACCACATGGCTAGGTATACTAAAGACTTAAAAAGCTAAGTACTTATACTATTTTTTAAGGTCTAATTTGGGTCCGGGGGTAGGGTTAGGGGCGCAAAGGTCGAGTTGGAGTATACCCTTGGGGGCGCTTCCTGGACCTATAAAACGTGCGAAAAGCAAAAAAAAAGAAAAAAATTGGTTCTGGACTTAGAATATTTTTGGTCGATTTTGTATGAAACTAGGGACTTAGTCGAATTTCCGAGAGCAGCAGGTATATCCTTGGGGGCGCAGACTTAGAAAAATTCAACAAGTGTCAATCTTCAATTAAGGGTACTTTCTCGTCATTCGATCGTGTAGCAGACCCGATTGGGAGTGCCCTTTGTAAGGACAACTTTTTACAAAGTCGCATCGTTGACGAGAAAAACTGATTCAAAGATTCGAAGCGGCTGTAGCTCGGAGGAGAGACGTCGAGCAGATGCGGTTCCTTTAGACATAATGACGTCCAATGGTCACACTATCGTTTGAATCGGAAATCAGGGGCACATTTTTTTCCAGGACTTAGTCGAATTCCGAGAGCAGCAGATATATCCTTGGGGGCGCAGACTTAGAAAATTTTCAGCAAGTTGCGATCCAAAATGGTGTTTTCTCGCCTTTCTATTGAGTGGGGAATCTCCATGGAAGCCTCTTTTGTAGGAACAACTTTTTTTTTATAAATAGGTACAAAAAATTACGTATGTGTTATAATTTTGGATTTAACTAAAGCAATCGACTTTGTTGATCACAGTATTTGATAACATAAACTAAATAACTACGGTATAAGTGGAAACGTGTTAAATTTACGTAAATCTTATTTACAAAAACGAACCAAGTTGTAGAAATATCTAACATTGACATAAAACAAGCAAAAGTTCCTCAAGGCAGTGTTTTAGGACCTCTTCTATTTTTGAGTTACATCAATGATTTACCACACCATGTAAATCATCCTATAGTCCTATTTGCGGATGACACGTCGATTGACTTTACTTTTATGCTTCATCTGCCATACCCAACTGGCAGAGAAAATTTTATACATTTTGTTTTTTTACTATTCAGTAAAAGATTGTTACAAGTAAACCAATCGAGGACTTTAAGACAGTGTTTCATTGATGCCCTCTGTATTAACATTAGTGCGATTTACTTCAAATATCAACGAGGTGTCATCAGCGAACAATACTATGTCAGCATGCTTCTCTACCATTGAAGGGAGATCGTTAATATATACCAAAAATAAGAAAAGTCCAAGTATTGATCCCTGAGGAACGCCTAGTTTTACTTCAGAGCCACCAGATCTAATTCCATCAATATCTACTACATATTGCTTGCGATTATTTAAATAAGAAATTATGATTGACAGTTCAGCCACACCATAGAATTTTAATTTTGAAATTAATGTTTTTGTGTTTAGAATGTCCATTAATCTTTTCGCACAATTTTTTTGTAATATTTTTGCTATTACCTAGCATAATTACCATAGATGCATCTTCCGAACACCGATGTTGTCTAATACATTCACATAAATTATCAATATTTGTATTTGTACAATTGCTCAATGTACTTTTGTCACAATATGCTGAATGCTCATTTAGCGTATTGTACATTGTACCGGTTTGTACATTTTGCGTGTCGTTCCCATTTTGCGTGTGGTACATTGTCAGCCAGATGGATGATGCCTCCATTGGTATTTTAAAGAAAAACTATAAGTGTGTGTAAGTGCATATTCAAGAACAACATTCAACATTATTTTAAATTAAAGACTATCAAAGAAAGACAGTAAATTGGTTTTCATGGGTATTTATTTGTTGTTTCATTGCTATTTTAAAAGAAAATACCCCTACCCCAAAAGGCACTCCCGTTCAGGTTTACTGCGCGATGGAGTAATATATGAAAGTATCCTTAATTGAGGATTGATTGATTCCCCATAATAACTGAAACATAAAGTCTACTAAAATAAAAAAAACTTAGTCCACGAAAACGGAGCAGCTACTGTATGACAACGTTCACAGTAAACACAATTTCAAGTAATAAAAAGATAAATGAACAACAGCCTTAAATCTCCAAAGCGAACACATACATACACTACCTACATACAAAAGCAGGATTTCCAACAATGTAAACATAACAAACCAAGAGCAATGTTTTAGTCCACATTTTATTTTCAGTGAAAAATTAGGAAGATAGATCCTCAAATGTCTATTAAAGTAGCCCCACTGTCGTAATATAATATTATTGAATCTCTAATATTTCCCTTTAAAGATTAGGTATAAACATAATGTACTATAACGGAAACGACGCCATTTAAAAAAAAATTTAATCTACAAAAGAGGCTTCCATGGAGATTCTCTACTCAATAGAAAGGCATCCCTTTATTGGGGATGACCCCACCCGCGCAACTGTATTGGGGGCGGAATACTTAGCAAGTTGCGATATTCCTGATTTTTTTCTAAGTCTGCCCCAAGGGTCCGAGCTACACCCGCTTCGAATCTTGATTCGATTTTTCTCGGCAACGATGCGATTTTGTAAAAAGTTGTCTCTACAAAGGGCACTCCCAATCGGGTCTGCTACGCGATCGAATGATGAGAAAGTACCTTTAATTAAGGATGGAGACTTGCTGAAATTTTTCTAAGTCTGCGCCCCTAAGGGTGTACCTGCTGCTCTCGGAAATTCGACTAAGTCCTGAAAAAAAATGTGCCCCTGATTAACGATTCAATCGACAGTATGCATATTGAACGTCACTGTGTCCAAAATAACCGCATCCGCTAAACGTATGTCCTTCGAGTTACAGCCGTTTCAAATCTTTGAGTCTAATTTTCTCGGCAATAAAACTGTTTTGTAAAAAGTCGTCCATACAAAAGCCACTCCCATTCGGGTCTCCTATACGATTGAATGATGAGAAAGTACCCTTAATTGAAGATTGACACTTGTTGAATTTTTCTAAGTCTGCGCCCCCAAGGGTGTACCTGCTGCTGTCGGAAATTCGACTAAGTCCTGAAAAAAAAATGTGCCTCTGATTTACGATTCAATTGATAGTGTGACCATTAGACGTCATTATGTCTAAAGGAACCGCATCTGCTCGGCGTCTCTCCTCCGAGCTACAGCCGTTTCAAATCTTTGAGTCTAATTTTCTCGGCAATGAAACTGTTTCGTAAAAAGTTGTCCCTACAAAGGGCACTCCCAATCGGGTTTTCTATACAATCGAACGATGAAAAAGTACCCTTAATTAAGGATGAAGACCTGCTGAAATTTTTCTAAGTCTGCGCCCCTAAGGGTGTACCTGCTGCTCTCGGAAATTCGACTAAGTCCTGAAAAAAATTGTGCCCCTAATTTTTTTTATTTACGATTCAATCGATAGTGTGACGATTGGACGTCATTATGTCCAAAAGAACCGCATCCGCTCGACGTCTCTCCTCTGATCTGCAGCCGTTTCGAATCTTTGAATCGATTTTTCTCGGCAATGACGCCATTTTGAAAAATAAATTCCATTAAAATGTGCTTCTATAGCGTTCTCTATATGTTGGAATCATTTGGGTAGCAACAGAGCCATTTGTGTGAAATCATTATCCATCAGAATTTGGCTAAGTCCCGACCTCCATACAAAATCGACCGAAATTTTTCTAAGTCCCCGGCCCATAGAGCCCCTAAGGGTATACCCCGCCTTTTGATTGAATATATACAGGGTGTTACAAAAACCTGCAGTGGGAATTGAAGGGCCTATAGAGAAAGCCTTTATTAATGGAACAACATAGAGGAAATTAAGAATATCTTCATATAAAGGAATTAAACTAATTATCGAATTTCATGACCACTTGCTGTTTTCGATATCACTACAAAATCGCGCCCATCCCTTAAGTAAACAATGAAGGAATTGACTTTTAAAATACTAACCTAAGAACGACGATTACCAGCGACATCCACTTATGTATATTGTATTATACGAGTAAATGATTCACATTCGATGAACTACATAGCAGCATCACACAAATATCTCAATAAATTCACAATAAAACTTAATGGGTGACATGTAACCGACAATCAGACGTCATAAACTAAACATAGATTGATTCACAGACAATCACAAGATTGCCATTGAAAAAAAATAAAGTTAAAAAAATAAACTAAAGTATGGGCATTCCGCACTTTGTCGCGAATAGGCTAGAGATTAATGAGTAGCATGTAGGTAGGTAGGTAGGCTGAGATCAGTATGTCGAACGAGCTTCAATATGACTTTTTCGTGGAAGAATAATAATACTGAAATTTTCATTCTCTTAACTGGACTTACTTATTGAAAATGGATTTCTACAGCAATAACGAATATTACTAGATGATGTTATGTGTGGGGGCAGCTGATGGAAACCTTGAGCAAGCCCCTGAGCTTTATTGTGAGCGATTTATTGATGGGAGACCAGAGGCGGAACAACGTAGGTTGCCTTCCAGCGACTGTTTCCGGAAAATGGTTATGCGGCTTCACCGGTTCATTTAGAGGAAATAGGCCCTTGGTCGTCCAAGCAATCCGGACCCAAATATGGAAGAGACAGAATTGGATAATTTCCGTATAAATCCATGAACGAGTACTACAATTCTTCAAAGGCGAGCTGCTACAATTCTTGGTGTCCCTAATCATATGAGTAGGGATTCTATGCTCTAACGAACACGCCTATGCATTGCTGCTGAAGGTGGACTTTTGAGCCTTTTTCGTAATAGCTTTTACTATTTTAAATTTATGCTTTTACCATTTATTAATATCTAATGATTTTTAAGATTTGCATTTTAAAAGCTTGTGTTTTGTAAGTAAGCCATTAACTTGAACCATATTTTGTAGCTCATACCAAATCTCAGTAAATATTCAGTAAAATATTTTAACAAATTGAGATTTGATAGATCAACGACGATCAAACGTGATTCAACGACTTAATTACTTACCTACTTTCATGTGAATGATCCTTTGGACCATAGATTATGGTAGTTTGATGACAGCGACAATTTTGACAAATCAAAAATAAACAAACATGTAGGAAGTAAATAATAATTACAAAAAAATAAGAAATTTCAATGAATAATAATGAAACGAGCGTGGTAATGTGGAGAAACTCATGGAAGACTTGTATGTTTTGGAGGAGCAGCTATGCTCGCTTTATTAGTTCGTGGTTTCAGCAGAAATTCATTTTTTGTGTTATGGGTTGTGTTCTGCTATCTACTATACCTACTACGATCTTGAAACCGAACCTTTATTTACAAAAAACACGGGCCTTACACATGTAACGACCTATGAAGAGCGAACAAGTAAGTAAACGTAGAAAATTTCGCTAATATTAGGAAGGTTAGTAGGTTCCGTTTATGGACATACATTTAACAGTGTTGGGAGAAATTTCTATCGATAAAATGGTCGATAAAAATGATTTTGTTAGTTTAGTTTTTTTTAAACGCTGGAGGCTTTTAATCATGTTCATTAAAGTCCATGTACACTATAACAAAGGGTGATTAATTCCCAGTGCA
>SJJU01016931.1:0-11015 GCA_012932125.1 Conopomorpha cramerella
TGCCTATTTTGGGACACCCTGTATATAAATGAATACATCTAAAACACGTAGTTTCTATCTCAAAATTATAACAACATATTTATTAGCTGGTGAGTGCTCAAAACAAAGATACAATTGTACATAATTCAACATGTAATTGCAAAATTTATCATTGTAATTGTTTATTTTATAATTCAAAACTTTCATTATGATTCCCTACTCTACATTGCACCGTAAATTGGACCCTTAGACTCTTACGTTAATATTGAAAAACAGTCCTTAATAAACTGGCTCAGTGTACCTGGATCCGTTCACTCCTTTCACAAGAAAACAATACTATCTGAGGATCTCACTAATTCATTCATTCAGTGAAAACACGAACGAAATTCCAGAGACACAATATTTTAGATTGCCTTCAAATGACGGGTCCAAGAACTAAAATTTGCACGTCCGAAGGCCCATGAAAATTTAATAGACTTCGCTGAAAACTCGACCTCTCTTCGTAAATAAATTGCGTAATTAAGCATAAGAAATGACTTTGCCATAGGCCTGTTTGCATCGAGTGGAAAGTTCGAGACGTTGTCGGCGCTAGCGAAGGAGGGCGATCGTTAAATGATGAAATTGTTTGAGATAGCTTTATATTGCGGGGTCTCTTCTGAAAATTGGCGAAACATAATACTGTATTATTACAGTACATTTCGAGTAAATAAAATTTGTGGAAGCGTAAAAGCTTTGCGAAGCACTCTTGTAGCTCGTTTTAGTCAATTTATGTAAGGTCGGTCAAGAAAGTGGTCTATCAGTTTGGATAACACATCCTGTGACACTAAAACATCGCTATGGTGAATTCGTTACTGTAACAATTAAAAATTAACCTTAATGTCTAATGACATTGGTGTGTTTTTCCTGCTTGCTTAGATCCTTGCTTAACCGGGGGGGTACATAGGGCCTTGCAGATATCTCTCCATGTCCCTCTGTCCAACGCTGCCATCTTTGCAGCACTCCTGTCAATGCGTGCCGCCCTGAGCTCGGAGTCCGCGGAGCGCCGCCACGTGTGCGTTGGTCTTCCTCGTCTCCGCTTCCCGCTAGGGCGCCAGTCGAAAGCCACAAGCCCCTGATCGTTCTCGCCTCTTCGGAGCGCGTGGCCAATCCATCTCCACTTGCGCAGATACTCAGCCCAACGTGATAGAGGATGGGCCTATCGCGGATATAGCATTCACAGTCATCGTGTAGTATGCGGATTTCATCGTGATGTTTTTCTTCACCGTAGGAGCGTTGCGTTGTAAACGTAGCTTCTGAAAAAGATATCCATTGCTATTTAGTGACCCGTTGCCCAATTTTAAACCGTAGTGTGTTCGTCTCGGGCGGTTTTACAGTGTGATAGAGAGCATACCGCTTGCGAGATTAACCCATACTGGGGCTTTAGCCTTACAGCTGGTTTATAACTCACAACCTCCTGATAGCAAGTCCAAATTCTGACCAACCGCTAGGACCGATCTCATCTGTAACGAAGAACAACACAATATGAAGCCGCTGTTACTGAAACTGCCGTTAACAGACTAGGTTGGTTGGTCATAATTTTGACTTGCTATCAGGAGGTTGTGAGTTCTATGCCAGCTGTAGACGCGACGAGGACCCGACGCGAAGTCTCCGTAATGTGGTCGTCGTGTCCAACAAAGCAGGCATGGATAAAGATCATTTGTATGAAGTCGTGAAAACGTGTCCGTTGAAAAGAGGCAAAAGCAAGTAGACGCGCACGTCTCCAGAGAATGACCCGTACACCGAGAGGCAGGTAGGGCATGGAATGCCTAGTGTACTTCCAAGGAACTGCCCCGCGACAGCGGCGTGACGGTCACCGTGAGGTTTTAGTCGGTACGAGCTCGACATATCCCCGTTCTCCGACTCGGGCGGCAGAGAATCTGGAAGAGATTCCCTCACGTTTAAAAAAAAAGGTAGGGCATCGGTGGTGGAGGGCTTCTCCCTGGTATTCTATAACGAAAAAGATCACATATTATATAACCGTCGGATTAACCACTAGCCTTTTGGTTAGGTATACGTATTATATATTTACAAATAGTTATATTGTAATCTCAATTCACCTCTCTCATTTTTCCAGTGAAACTGGCACGAGCATTTAAATCTTTTCCCTCTTAAATCTTTTGTCCCTTTCACCTTCCAATCGTATCACCTGTTTATCCAACCTCTTGCGTGTATCGGTTATGAGCCGTATATGTATTAAGTGCTTATAGTATTCCTAGAAATCACAATGTTTCTTAAATATTTTTTTTAGTCTACGCAGTTGCTATTGATTTTAATACGCTACGCCGTAGTTGCTACGCGCGAATTGTCTACGGCGTAGTTTAGTATGGTAAAATATTATATTAAATTAGTTGAATACAAAACGTTTCGGTGGAGTACGGTAACTAACATTGTGACATGGAAATTTTATATATCTATATATATAAAAGAATGTCGTGTTAGTTACACTATTTATAACTCATGAGCGGTTGAAATGATTTGGCTGAAAATTGGACGTAGCTTAGTACCAGGAGAAGGACATAGAATACTTTTCATCCAGTTCCTGTGGGACGCCTCGCTATGTAGAGGATGTTATGGCTTGTATGAAGCATTCATACTGAAACTACGCGAATGAAATCGCGGGTCATCCACTAGTTAGATATGAAACTCAAAGTCCTCACATCATTCATCACAGACTAATCAACGCCCTGTCCAAACCCTTTACTTTAGAAAACTGAAATGTTGTACAGGTGTTCCTTTTATAACTATTAATTGAGATAAAAAAAAGATTTTTCAAAATTCATCCCCTAAGGGGGTAAAAAGGGGGTAGAGCTGAAGAGTTCTCAAGGTCGCACAGACCCTTACGACAGGAAAAGCTGGGCTGGAGTGTCGACACATGTATTCTATTCGCCGTCACCACACGGCACGGTTTTTTAATATAGCAGCGGTAGATCGTGACAAGTCTGTGATGTGTGCCTACCCTTCTGAGAAAGGGCGTCACGTATAATGTACGTTTTATATTCGAAAATACCCTAACCCTAAACTAAAAATAGCAATACTTTGAAGACTTTTATCAATAAACGACTATCTCCGTATTTACCAAAAACTTGTTCGGATGAATAAATAATAGTAACTTAAGCTTTAACTTGATGGAACTGTTGGAACTTATTTGTATGTTTTGTTCTTAACATAAATTAATACCAGAAAATAAGTTCATTGTCTTATATTATTATCTTTCTTCTATATATCTATTCTTCTACTATATCTATATTTATCTTCTTCTATACTATAATGAAACTGTTCGGGGTGCAAAACTGTATATTGATTCTTTTTACGAGAAAACCAGTGGATTATATCAAGTTGCCGTTACAGAAGCCGAAATTCATATTTTTGGAAAAAATGTCATCTGTCTGTCTGTTTGTCCGCGAATCACGTCAAAATGGCTGAACAGATCTGGTTGATATTTGGCAAGCTAGATACCTTATACACTGGAATAACATTTAGGTATTTTTTATCCCGGAATTTATAATATAAAATCTAGCAATTAGCAAAACAATGTTTGCCGGATCAGCTAGTTTTCAATTAAAACTGTAAAAGAAAATAAGAAGATGTATGTATGTATATATATTTATTCACTAACTTAAGAACTATCACACTAAACAAGAAAAAAACAATAAATAGACAAATGACAACAACACAACAAGATAAAAAGTAATAAAATATTAAAAATAAGATAAAAAGTTAAAACAAAAGTGTACCAGATCTGTGAGAATGGCACTGAACGTGTGCCAGATCTCAAGCCAGTAAAAGGGTCTCGACTCGGCATAATGCCACAGTTACCTGCGGCGCTGGTGTTCCGCCGAAACCCGTATGTTCCGAAGATGTAGTGACCAAGATTGAAAAGGGAATGCTTGGGTGATTTGGGCATATGGAGAGAATGGATGAAAGTCGATTGACGAAAGAGATTTGTATATTGATGATGTAATGGGCCGGGTGAGTAGAGGTCGCCCCAGAATCATACATAGACCAGATTGGTGATTTTCTGGCGGAAGGTGGTGTGAAAAGTACTCAAAACCGGAGGTAATGTATGAAAAGATGTATAAATGTAGATGAAGCGAAATGGGTATGTCAGGACCGTGACAAATGGAGATCTATAGTCTCTGCCTACCCTTCTGGGAAACAGGCGTGAAGGGTATGTATGAAAAAAATCGAAGGGAAAAGTCGCTTTATTTAGATAATTTTAAAGGAATAAACCGATTGGGGGACAGCCACGGCTGCTGTCCGTTTTTTACATAGTAGTTTTGCATAGGAACATCGATCAAGTTACTATCTAGTGTTTCTTGGTTAATATACGAATATTAAGCTTCTATTAGAGCTTATTTTTAAAGGACTTCAAAAAAGCAAATTGATCAATTGGACTCTACATATGTTTTTATTTATGTACGAAGTTATGCGTGTATCGAAACGGCGACAATGTGTGGAAGTGAAAAAAAAATTTATCTCCATACAAAATGTTTTTTTTATCACTATGAAAAAGCATTTGACCACCATCCTGCCTGATGTTAAGCAGCGATGTGGTCTACGATGGAACACACTTGTTTATTGTCATCTTCCGAGGTAAACATTTTTTTTTTGCGTAACAACGTTTCTAACACCATTTCTCTGGGTCCTTTTACACTCTGTATAGTGTTTCTTTCACGTGCTTGTCTATTTTTCTTTCAAAATGTCTTATTATGATCATGACAAAGTATCATTTAGACCAAGCGCAGCTGCTTCGACCGAAATAGTATCGCCGAATTCGGACGATGAGTGGGCCACAAACGAGCGGCACTGGACCAAGTCCAGATGAGACCTGTCTGTCCTCCGTATAGGTGCAATAAACCACGCAAATTTAACTCTTAAATCTTTGGAAACAAGGATCGATGTTAATCAACACGTAAGAAACATTAAAACACCAATTTTGTAGGGAGGTGTTGAAATAGTTTCCACACATTTAGTATGTTTGTAGAAGATAAAATTTTCACGATCAATTTGGACGAAATTATCCTAGTTGGGGGTCAGGTGATATGTCTCCAGTCACCCCTAGTAGGGTAAATGTAATTAGTGCCCCTGAAACGGTATAATTGGTTTGTCCCCGGCCATTTGAAGTTCAATCTGAAGAAACAGTTTAAATGCGTAGATATATTTTATAAAAGTATGTTGTACTTTTGTAAAAGTATGTTTCTCGTATGAGAAAGATATTTATTCGCACCAAAAAGAAAAGGAAAACAACAGGAATACAGAGAAAAAGACAACATTAGTTGACATACTCCTCCGACACGGCTCGAATTTTTCTTTATCCCGTTTTTGTGTCCCACTGCTGGGCAAAGGCCTCCCTCTGTTTCCTGTGGAGGACCACTCCTCTCGATTTTGAGCCACCTGTTGCCATAGATGTAAATATTTTATAATTATTATGAAATTTTATTTCCACTACTACTACCTGTGAAATTCTAACAGGTGGCATAATAAAATAACTTTAAAGCAAATACCGACTTCAACCAGTAAATTTTGTATTTGTTTGAGAGATGGACATAGCATTGTATGATTTTTTTCGCTCGGGTCATTGACACCTCGACATTAAAGGGTATTGCCGACGACGCACCATGAACATAGTCATCAACGAAATTATCAAATTAAAATGGTTTGCGTCCACAATCAGAATGTGAACAGCCAGGATGTGGAATTAGTTGCCAGATTATGTGTTTCCTGCGTAGTACAGTCTGGAGGAAGACATCCAGCAACTTGAAGGCAAGTAACCAGTAAATAGGTACCTAATGAACAAGTGTGCTCCATCGTAGTAGACCACATCGTTGCGTAACATCAGGCAGGATGGTGGTCAAACTCTTTCTCACAGTGCATAAAAAAAGAATAGTTGAATAAGTATTGTAGGATGGTGGGCTGTATCGTGTGCTACCCCACGATGTACCAACTTGAACACGAAGACTTATTACTTTGTTTGTGGTAGAATTGTCGGGTTTAACCCTTAACTGCATAGTGATGTAATACTACATCAGTATAATTTTCCTCAAACATTGTTTTTTGTAGCCATCCCATCTACAGATTTTTTATTCTAAATTATTGTCAAAGGTTCAACTAATGTGTATGAACGCAGTTTTAACTTTAGACAACTTCTTGTTTATTCCCCATGATGCAGGCCACCATTTAAGAAGGATAGGTTTTTATTCAGACAAAAAATGCAGTTACGGGTTAAAGCTGAACATAAGAGCCAAGTATATAAAAAAAAAACCAGTGACACTATTTTGAAAAAAAACAATATTTACATATCGCTTCTTTTTTTGCTTTCCGCTGAATATTGCTAATTTAGCTTTTTGGATAAAGCAGTGAACAATTTAAATTTATTTTCAATAAATCAGTTTTAAAATATGTCAGACATTTTCCTTCCCGTTATTCCCTTCTGCAAAATTATATTATTTCCGAATCGAGGACGTATGTACATATTTTAATGAAATAACTTTGTTACCAGCATTCTGGGTCAATATAACTTTTAGGGCGAATTTAATTTTACTTTTACAATTTTTTTTTCACAGAACTTCAAGCGTTTAACTATTTTATTTTAGTGACTAATTTATTTATAATAATTTTGTTAAAACATCTCAATAAACATCTAGATTAAGAAACGCATTATGCATTTTTAACTCGCGGCGAATTTAATTAATTATTTTTAAAGCGTCTGTGGTCTAGTTGGTCGGATCCTTGACTTGCAACGCGGAGGTCGCGGGTTCGAGTCCGGCTACTGAAAAAGAGTCCCATTGTTACACGTCCAGCCAGACGTAGCGAAACGCTCGTATGGCACGACAACATCGTGATGAAACCCGAACACCATAAGGTATGTGAACCCTATGACGGCGATGCGTCCACCCCCTGTCACGTAGGGTTAAATACGCTTGGTGAACCGTGAGCATTTGCTTTAGAAAGTGCCTCTGCCTACCCCACTTTGGGATTAATGGGCGTGAAGTGTAAAGATATTATGTCGCTTATTCTAAAATTTCCTCAGCTCAAGTTTTGTCTCGCTCTAATCTTAATTGTGTAAAAAAGACAAACTATTCTCAAGTGATACTTTCAGAATATGCTCCTAAATATCACTGCAAAGAACACTGAGATTTCGCAATTGAAATTCTTAATTAAAAAATCACATAAGAACACTATGCTTTGAAATATGCTGACCTACAATATTTCAAGCACCGGATCACATTCAGTTTCTAAACCAATGGACGCAAGCTTTTTCAAATATATAAAAAAAACTCCATGATCGATATCAAAGCAAATTCTTTTCAGCGTCGAGACGAACTAACCTACCGTAATCACCACTTTTGAAAACTGAGGGACCTTGAACAGAACAAACAAACGTAATACACAAAGAAATCATATTATTATTATTATTCTCCTTCACGGGGCTTATTTAATCAAACAACGGTCAGGCCAGGCCTCCGAGCGTCATTACCACACCGGCAACCTTGCGAACTGAAATTTAAAGTAATAACCCGAAATTGGTCACAAAGAACTCCTGAAAAACCTTCCAGCCTGAAAGAACGAGCATCAAAGATAATGAAAAATCCCTGGCGAAAAAAAAATACTGTTAGATAACGCGATAACACTGATGAAAAGGGGTTTCGAAACGTTGACGAGCCACGAACCCGTGAAAGTTGGAGCAGGGTATCAGATCTCACAGCCATTAAGAAATAATTTATACACGGACTTTTAGACTGGGATCCTGTGTTATTTTGCTACGTTAATTACCTACCTTGTTAGGATAGGAGTTTTTGCAAATGGCCGCTGAATGTCTATTGCTTATTATAATCATTAGTGCTTGTAACCAGAATGATACTCTAGTGTGTGTGGTTTCTTCTAAAGTAAAGGAATTCAGCATCAAGCAAAGCGATTTCGCACCTATACCTATTCGGTAATAGTGCTCATTTTACGTAAACACGACAAACGGGTAAAGTTTCTTTGAATTGTACATGCATAGGATATCCGTATTCAGCTTTACACTAAAACGTCTCAAATAGCCAAAAGACATCGTGTAAAGCGGTCTACAAAGCTAACCCCTAACTGTACTAACAGGGAAGCACTCAAAACCCTCACCTGACACCCCAAGGCTGACATGTATATAGCGTACTTTGAGTCAGGCAGTAACGTGCCTGTCCTTTTCACACAAAGCACAAGGGAAAGAGACAGAAACTCTAGAGACGGTAGTTTGATAAATCTCAGCAGAAGGCCGAAACTCCCAGGCTTTGCACCTACAAAAGACGAAAACTCCTAAATACGGCGTGGCGCTCACACGAGAAACGATCGCGCCCGGGTTAAGGTAATTCCGTGGACAGTCGCGAACAAAAGTGTTCCGAGTCGCGCACGTGTTTTATGGCTCAAGTTCCGCTGTAAATCGCCGCCGTTCGCCTGAGACGGATCAAACGAGTTCCGGCCACCCGGTACAGTTGAGGCTACCTGTTCACTGTTTTATTTTTTACACGTTTTTACAGTTGTTTTGTTGTGAATTTGTTTGCGTTAACTGTGGTGGAATTTGTTTGCTAGCTAGCTTTTTAAAACGCAAATACATGTTAGCTTGATTTAGCTCTTGCTCAGTTATTCTTTGATACTTTTTATTTCCTCATAAAAAGAGTGCAAAATCACACAACACAAATAAAATAATGTACTAATAGCATAGGTTTTAAACTAAAACAAGTGTTTACAAGTAATAAAGGTTCGCTGTTATGAAACAAATTATAACTATTTTTAAACCTTGAAAAAAATGTAAAGGAGGAATTGGCCTTGCAGCGAGACCGAGTAGGCTAATAATAATAATTGAAAAAAGTAAAAATCGTAGTAAGCACTTTCGTACCCGGCAGTACTTCCGCAGGTGGCGGCTAGATTTATCCGTGTCGCACACACGCGCACCCGCTCTATTCATTACGGCGTGTGCGCGACGCCTTATTGCCTTAGACTCGTGATTTGTCTTACCTGAGATCGTGGGAGCATACCGTTGAGTTTTTTTTTCTTACTAAAGTTTTTCAAGTCGCATCTTTTACCGTTCAGAGTTAGCCCATTTTTTCTATAACGTTATATTTCTGGTCTAAATTTACGGAGCCTTTTTGAAGTACTACACTCATGAGAAAATATTCCGAAAACACACACACACAACACATTTATCAGCTGAGTCAAAGAAACTGTAAAGACAGTAAAATAGCGAAAAAGAAAGTTATAAATTATTGTTGGCTTGTATTCAATATAACTTTAAAATAACGTTTTTGTTTAGTTTAATTGATTACTATTGTCACAACTTTTTCTACCTTAGCTTTTCACCACAACTGACTGGTTAGCAATTAAAATAGCAAAACATTAAGTCCGCCATTTGTAAAATTGTGCAATAGAGTTTTTAAAACAAAATAAATTTGTGTCCGGAATTTTTTGCTCAGCTGTGTATTTTCCGTAACAAAAGCATTTTTGCAGCAAATAAAAGTATTTTTATGACTATTTTTTAGTTCAGTACCTAAATACTTTATAAGTAAATAAACATGGTCTCGATTTTTTCTCTCAAACCTAAATACCATACGGATAACATTTTTTTTAATATTTGTAATGTACAGTATGTATTAAGAGTACCTATATCCTTTCCTTTCGTTCATTCATGTTGCATTTGATCTCAACAAAATAGTTGTCATATTATAATGTCGATTTACGCTATTTTTAGTCTTATTAATACAAGGTTGCCTTAACGTAAAACGATTGCCTGAAAAACATCCTCACTGGACTCGAACTCATAACCATCTGATTGCAAAACGAATAACCACTACGCGATCAGCGACCTCCAGGACGCTCCAGTACGTAACCTTCATGTTAATTTACACAAGATGATGCACCCTCTTTATGAACTGATTGAAAATTTCTGCGTCGGACAACCGTTCCATTCGTTTTGCGAATACAAAGGGAAAAGGAATTCTGAATGAGAAATATGTACAATGGAATCGAAAAGTGCTATACGGAATTACGAGACATTTAAATTATATTGTAATGTTGAACAGAGATGTCTGCTTCGACCGCGAAAAGAAATATGTTATTTGACATCACACATTGAGATTTGCCAGGATTATGTCAAGTGAAGGTCGGTCATCTCTGTCCTCTGGGAAATGGGCGTGGCGTATATTTAAGTATTCTTGTAAAAAACTAGTGGTCACGACAGACGTTGTCCAGTCTTAACTATAAAATTAGTATAACTTCCAGGGTGACCTGTGCCCAGCAGTGGATGTAATTTTTTCTTTCATAAGAACCTTCTGATGTCATTAGTAAGCACAACAAAGGAAGAATTAGCGAAATCGGTCCACCCGTTCCGGAGTTATGACATGACAACGAAAAGTGGCATTGATTTTTATATAATAGAAAAGGAAACAAAAAGTTCTGCAATTAACACGGTACCATTTCCTTTGCTTTTAACATTCAATAAAATTGAATATGGACACGTCATGCGCCGTATAAACTATAATAGTATGACTTTTTTAATAAAAAAAACATGACAGATAGTTAATTGGTATCATTGTTAAACGTACCTACACAAAACAGGACCCGTCTAAATAGTTTTTAATACAGAAATTAAGCCACCCATCTTACATGCAGAGAACTTACTTATTTACTAGGAGCAAAGAACTTACGTGCTTAACTTACTACATGTAATTTTCTTAGCAAGTTCTTATTCTGCTTTTGAATTCGTTCCACACAGGCTGGCGCAAAGGGTCTCGAAAGTTAACGCCACGCCTCCCTGTCTTGTGCGACGATCTTGGCCTCGCTCCAGCTTAACTCAACTGCTCCCAGCTCGCTCTCAACACATCAACTATAAGCACTGTTGTACAATTACAACTCCTTACTCATCTATATTATACAGAGTGGGGTGAGGAGCGTCTGCGGTCCAGGAGCGTCTGTGGTCCAGTTGGTCGGACACTTGACTTGTAACCGGGAGGTCCCGGGTTCGAGTC
>SJJU01016932.1:0-13497 GCA_012932125.1 Conopomorpha cramerella
GCTGCTCTACATCCCCCGCACACACACACACACACACACACACACACACACCCGCTGTCCGCCGCGCAGCGCGCCGAGGACCTGCTCAAGGCAGAGATAGTCACCATGCTGCACTACGACGCGCTGCACGACCCGCTGCCGGGTACACTGCTGCTCTACATACCCCGCACACACACACACACACACACACACACACACACCCGCTGTCCGCCGCGCAGCGCGCCGAGGACCTGCTCAAGGCAGAGATAGTGACCATGCTGCACTACGACGCGCTGCACGACCCGCTGCCGGGTACACTGCTGCTCTACATACCCCGCACACACACACACACACACACACACACCCGCTGTCCGCCGCGCAGCGCGCCGAGGACCTGCTCAAGGCAGAGATAGTGACCATGCTGCACTACGACGCGCTGCACGACCCGCTGCCGGGTACACTGCTGCTCTACATACCCCGCACACACACACACACACACACACACACACCCGCTGTCCGCCGCGCAGCGCGCCGAGGACCTGCTCAAGGCAGAGATAGAGACCATGCTGCACTACGACGCGCTGCACGACCGGCTGCCGGTACACTGCTGCTCTACATAACCCGCACACACACACACACACACACACCACACACACCACACACACACACACACAACACACACACACACACACACATACACATCCACATCCACCAGTGGCGTGCACACCATATAGGCAAAAAGACACTAAAGAAAATCCGTTGCGTAGTTTAAAGATCTATGCATACATAGGGACAGACAGCGGGAGGCGACTTTGTTTTATACTATGTATCACTGGCGTACAGGCAAACACAGCATACAGGCAAAATACTCTGCCTACCTTAGTATTTTGGCTCTCCGACATAATTTATTTTTATTAATTTCAAGACATAAATGTTCCTGTAGAAAAACCACTACCTACCTTCACTAGCGTAGTTTATCACGTGTTTTTAATCCTCTCAAAGTTGCTACAATGTAACCATGTGTTTGCACCATGTTTGTCACATATCCACATTGTTTATCCCATATTTCACGAACAGCTGAAATGCAACCTATTTTCTTCTTAGCCTCTTTTTGTGTCCAATGCTGGGCACAGGCCTCCCCAACTATAATGTCTATTCAGTGTAAAATATGCTGATATGCTATTTTCGAAAAATCTCGCCAGGTATTTACATTACATTACAGTGAGTAACACTTGTCAGTATTCATTTCATTGATTAATAATTAACCCCTAACCTCTCATAGATGTAGACAAGAAACGCGCCGTACAACTCCAAGCAGCTCACCTGGCTTATTTAGAGCAACATCCGTACGAAGAGTTCACCACAGAAGAGCTGGACGCAGCTAAAAACGAGCTGAAGAGGGAAATGGAAGTGGTCAAATCTGGCATGGGTCATGGTGAACTCAGCATAGAAGCCTACACTCAAGTGTGGGAGGAGTGCTTGGCGCAGGTAATTTGGTAATCTGAACAGAATTATAAGGAAATGACCAGGAATTCCGAGAGGCATACCTGGGCATTCATTACAACATCTTAATAGTTTCTGCGAAAGTTATTTATGATTTATCTATTAATAAATATTTGTAAAAAATACGTAAATATTTGTATTATATTTGAAGTATTCTTCTCAGCACGGCCATTTTATCTCTTATATCAAATGGTATAAATTTTCGAAACAGTGGTATATAATAGTAAAAAATCTATTTCTACTGTCTAAAGAAGTCTAGAAAAACATTTATGGTCGTGCCAGGAAGTACAACACGAGGTGAGCCGACCGCCGTTATACGTTTCCCACACCTTGTGGTGTGCGGGTTTCATCACGATGTTGTCCTTCACCGTACGAGCGTGCGTTGCGTGCATAGGCTCTGAAAAAGAGTAGTCTGACTCGAACCCTCGACCGGTTGCAACTCAAGTATCCGACCAACTGGACCATAGACGCTTTAAATATACTTACCTTACTGCCTTCAGGTGTTATTCTTGCCGGGTCAAAACCGTTACACGCGAGCGAATCTCGCCAGTAAGAAGGACAGGCTGGAGTCTGCTGAGAAGCGGCTGGAGCAGAACAGGAACCACATGGCCAAGGAGGCGAAGAAATGTTCCAAGATGGAGAAGAAACTTAGAGTGCTTACTGGTGAGTTCTTTTGTATTTCATTTTTCCATCCGACTTTAAAAAGAGAGGAGTTTCTCAATTCGACTGTATTTTTTATGTATATGGTCTTAAAACCACGGTTAAAACGGCGAATCATAAATATCGACGAAAGCTTCACGCAGAAAGTGATTCTATGACTAACATCTACCAAGTGTTCGCTTCTTATACACAATGGTTTTGAATAATAATGAAGATAAACAAGTCAGAAAAGTTTATTTAGTGGCAACACTGTTTGAGAGGAATATAAACATTATGGTGATAAAATATACCTAGTGAATCCAAATTCTACTATAATTATGTCAATATTTATATTTTTTATCATTAACGTTTCACGGGAAGAAAACTCGAATCCCCAAATTTCGAATTCGTTCGAAAGAACGAATCACGCTGCTTTCGCTTTATCCAAAACAGCACGATTGATTATGAGATTGTCACTTAAACTTCATTAAATTTGACAGATTGCATCACTTTCAATGGTTCGCATATGAACGGTAGCGGACGAAGCGCGATCTAAATTTCGTTTCGCGTTTTCTTCCCTGTTAGCAACGAATAAATTACCACATTTCTGAAACAAAGTGTACTAAAAGTTTTGTATACTAGTGTATTAAATAAAAGCCAATGTCCCGCAGGCGGTTACCAAAGTCGCGCAGCGGCGTTAATAAAGCAGTTCCAGGAGCTCCGGGACCAGACCGAGCAGGCCAACCTCGAGCTCTCCACATTCAAGTTCCTGGCAGACCAGGAGCGGTTAGCCATACCGCGAAGAATTGAGGTGAGATTACAGTTTTGACCGCTTAATGAGATAAATTTTAATTTTTTTTGGTCTGTGAAGTGTTTCTGATCTAGCGGCTATTGGCAGATGAAAGGTGTATACAATGGTCATTTAATATCCCATTTTGGATTCTATTGCAGAAACAAATGTATGCAGTTCAGTATACAGTTAATTGTTGTATGTAGTTCAGTATACAGTTAAACTACACCATACTGAGAACGCATATCTCTTCCTCATACTCTCATCTTTGGGAACGGGAGAGCGCACGACTTCTTTCTCATTTAAACATACATTTTATGAACAACGTGTATAATACAATAAAAAAAAACAAATTTTCTCGTTCCAGTCCCTAACAGAAGACGTGAACAGACAGACCGAGCGTGAGAAGACGTTACAAAAGCGGTACGCTGAGTTGCAATCCGAACTAGAGGTCATCAAGAGAGGATTGAAAGACGTCACTATGACTGACTCCACACAAGCTGGATCGAAGGCAACGTCGAGTTAGAATTAACATATAATATTAGTAGTCATTAGGTTTTAAATTAATCCCATTTGGGTATTATAATCCTATTGTTAACTGGCTTCGGTAAGGGAAAGAAAAAACCCATTTCGAAGTTGACTAGGAGCTAGTTTCTATCGAAATGGGCATCTTCTTTCGCGTGCCAAAGCTAGCTACCAAACATGGCTCCGAAATGGAACTAAGGGCTATTATTATACATGGATTTTTTTCGTAGAACGAAGACATACAAAACATATTAGACAACGTCCTAGAGAGTATTCCGAGGACTGAGTATTAAATGTAAACTATTCTCTTACCATGAGAAAAAATGTCCGTTCGATCAATACCCCGGCCATGAATAATTTAATGTGGTAAAATAATGTTGCTTGATCGTATCCAATGATTTTGTATCAAAAGCAGCGCCTCTACCGTGTAGTTTGGGCAACAGATAAATGGTCTTAGGTGTCGTTGATATAAACAACTCTTACTATGGCGAGAATGTAGAAAAATGAAAAAAAAAATTTCAATCTTCATACAAAATATCGTCTCCCCGAGGCAAGACATACATACAAAAGATTACTATTAAAAATAAATGGTATTATTAAAAATATTAAAATTTATTTTTAGCAAACTACCTGCTCATTGTTTATATTGTATTAGCTATGATTGTAAGCGCGAAGTTGCGCGATATACTCGCTAGAGGCGCTGGTTGTTCTTCGACCCAGAGGTATTCCGTTTTGTTAAATTCACTATACTTTACTTGTAGCTTTAATAGATTAACAAAACTCCCGATCAAAAAGACATTGATCATTGTTGGGGACAAATGACCGAACGCCAGCTTTATGCAAAAATAAAAGTGCATTTACATCCCATCGTTGCAGTGACTGTAATATCACCGAATGTCATTATTATCTTATGTGATGAAAATATCTGAATAAAAGACCTTCTATTTGCAAATAACACGTTTTATTTTCGGACATGATTAATTTACTATAATCGTGCTTATATTGGACGTATTTACATTAAATTAAAAATACCGTTACAAATCGTATGGCACAATTGAACAAACATAATGACGCTTACAATTATAAAAGTTAAACATTTTTTTTTAATAGTAATAGCAAAAACGGCTTAAGTTACATAATGCGAGCTTTTATCACAGATATTTAGCTTTCCAGGCCAGCTGGTATACATTAATCACAAGAATCTATACAGGCTGACTTTGGTGTCATGATCCGGAACAACGTTTTCTAACTCAGAAAATTATAGCGATTCCAACAGTATAGTCTCAGTTTTTGTGACTGGGACATTTTAAACTTGTTTAAATATATCTTGTCCAATATTTACAACGAAATTTATGATCACATACATTTATCAAAAAAAACTTTGTTTAGAAAAAGAAGTATAGGGACTATTGCAATTGTTATCATTTGCTGAGGAAGAAAAAGTGGGTCCAAATCATGACCTTGAAGTCACCTGTATAATAGAACACAAATTACGAATTTTAGTGCTGTCAATCTCAAGGAGCATTATTAAATGTACAGTTGGTTAAGAATCTGGTACCACCTTAAATCAGGTACAAAACTAGGTAGAAACTCACGTGAATGTCAATTTAAGGCTAGGTAGGTTAATTTCTTACTTCTGACAGTATAATAATTCTGCGGCCTAGCACGCGTTTCACGAAAGACATGTCGTACAACAAATACGCACTCTGATTGGTTGTTTTGTTACGCTTCGTGCGACTCGGCTTGTTTTAACATACCACAGCCCGTTATATTAGTCACGTAGTTGTCACTTCTTTCTTGAAGCAGTGTGCTGGGGGGACGGATGTTTTAGTGACAATAACTATTGTAATCAAAACCGATAGAGCACTTTCTTCGCCGGCCGTACATACATAAATTCGCGCCGTAGCACCCAGTTTAAAATATTAACGTTATTTTTTTGTTACATCATTCGCACACATTATTCAATAACTTGAACTTACCCTAACCTGATGGTTTTAATTAACAATACTATACACATAATCCCCGTTCATAAAACGTAACCAATTTGAGAACGCGAACAAAACAGTTGATGAACGCAGTATCTCTATTTTTTTTTTCAAAATAACGTGCTTCAAGAAACCGGAGGTTCGTTGGCTTCACGTCATCAGGCTTTTTAACGTCAAACATATTGTAACGATCAAAATACTTGAGAGCAGAAAAATCGACCACCCCTTTCAACTTTTAGATTTTGACTATTCCTAAGGTGAATTTACAACAAAGATATTAATGTAGAGTATCATTAGAAAGCTTATTTCAATACCTATCCAGTGATACCAAAAAAGTTATTACAATGATAGAAAATTTATTACAATGAAAGAAAGAAAGAGAGAGCGTCGAAAATGATTGGTGGACACAGTAACTCTTCTCGCCACCTATGCGTTTACTGCGAGCCTAATTGGGCTATAAAAAGCGCCCTATGTGGTGAAATGTTATCACTTGTTCATCTGCACTCGACCTGACAACATCTCCCGCTCTTACGACTTTCAAAAATGGATACGACACCTGGGGAAGCTGCCCAAGTTGTTGCACTGATCCTGGCTGGAGACAGTCAATCACAGACGGCTCGGAAACGGAACTTGAGTATATCTCGTGTTTGCCGTGTTTACCAGAGGTATCTGGCAACTGGAAGCTACGCATGCCGGAGAGGATCTGGCCGCCACCGCGTCACCACTCCACGTGACGACCGCTTCCTTGTGACGTCAGCTTTAAGAAATCGTCATTTCAACGCAGTTCAACTGGCACAAGGACTACAATCTGCACGCAATGTCTCCATAAGTCGGTGAACTGTTAGAAGAAGACTTGCTGAAGGAGATCTAACTGCCCATCGGCCAGCAAAAGGCCCAAAACTGACCACAGCTCATCGACAAGCGAGACTACAGTTTTCCAGAGAGCACGTTGATTGGACCCTCGACCAATGGAGCCGCGTACTCTTCTCAGATGAGTGCAGGATATGCCTGTTTGGCAACGATAGACGGAGCAGAGTCTACAGAAGGCAGTCAGAACGATTTGCCCAATGCTGCATCAGCGAACGAGTCTCCTATGGAGGTGGATCCTGCATGGTCTGGGGAGGCATTTCGTTCGAAGCGAAGACAGAACTTGTCTTCATCGTCGGAGCTGACAGAGACCCTAGGTCTGGCGGTTTGACAGCTGTACGTTACATACGTGACGTCCTTGAAGAACATGTGGTTCCATTTTCTGGTTTTGTGGAAGAAAATTTCATTTTTATGCACGATAATGCCAGACCACATACTGCAGCAATAGTACGGCAGTATCTGGACGACGTCGAGGTTCCGGTAATGGAGTGGCCAGCAAGAAGTCCGGACCTACACCCGATAGAACACATGTGGGCACAGCTAAACAGGCGAATTCGAGCACGAGAAAACCCTCCTACGAGTCTCAGAGAATTGGTAATCGCCGTAAGGGAAGAACGGAATGCCATACCACAAGCCTTCATCAGCAGACTCGTCAGGTCGATGAAAAACCGCCTTCAAGCAGTTATAAGAGCCAGAGGAGGCAATACCAGTTACTGAACAAATGTTAATTTGCATTGTTAATTGTTATTTTTTAATAAATGATCGGAAATTTAACACAAAACTTTGTTTTTACTCAACCAATTTTGTTAGGCATATCCTTGTTCACCTAGCCACCCTTAAATTTTCTATCATTGTAATAACTTTTTTGGTATCATTGGATAGGTATTGAAATAAGCTTTCTAATGATACTCTACATTAACAACTTTGTTGTAAATTCAGCTTGGGAATAGTCAAAATCTAAAAGTTGAAAGGGGTGGTCGATTTTTCTGCTCTCAAGTGTATAAGAAAACTTCTCTAAGTTTCCCTCGGGAATATCATATTTTTTCGGGATAAAATGTACCCTATTATTTAATCCGAACTTCTAACTTTACGTATGCAAATTTTCAAAGCAATCGGTTCAGTAGTTACGGCGTGGAAACGGAACAAACAAACTCACTTTCCGATCTATAATATTATAAATAAAGATTAATAGTTAAAACAGAACAACGTCTGTCGGGTCCAGTAGTATATGTATATATTAAATTTTATAATCTTAGAAATGGTCATTCATGTTAGAAAACCGAATAGATGAACAGTTTTCCAAGAATGGTCTTCTGGTCTACCACCTTAAGGTTAAGCCGTGTGGTGACGGTGAACAGAATACATGTGTATACATTTATTTATTTATTTATTTGCTATAATGCACATACAATACGTACATAGCCCTGTTAGGGCACTGCAAAATTCTATATAATATAACAAATTTTTAACTTAATTAAGTAAGTGTTTTGAAATAAACTAGGAATTTAAAAACAAAAACAAAGAATAAACTAAAACTTATCATCTAAAAATTCTTTAACAGAATAATAACTATTCCTAACCAATAGTTTCCTCAGTTGACTTTTAAATGTATTAAAATTTTCTGATCTAATATGAATGGGTATTTTGTTGTATATAATAATAGATTCATATAGAGGTCCATTCATATAATATACACATATAATACAGCTAAAAAAAATGTTCACCATTGCGCCTTCAGCTTTACAAACCGCGGCGTCAACGTCTCGTCACACGAGATACCCCCTTAATGAGTGCTGTCAGAGCATACACCGCAATACGATACTAACGAGGCAATAAGTGTCAATATCGTGTCACACGTTGAATCCGTTTCGTTGAAAATCTTGCGAACAAGTAAAATACTCGCAATATTTTCTACCAAAATGCCTTTTAAAGTATTTCCCCATGATGAAGCTATTTTTGAGAAAGTGACAAAGAAATATTGACTTTCACTCTTCTGTGTGACGCGCAAGATTGCTTTTTGGTTGCGCCTCTGCTCAAACACAATAAACCTTTATCGAAACACTATTTGTATTCATTATTATATATATTATATATTGACGGGCCCGTTGGTGTAGTGGTCAGCATGTCTGCCTCTGCTCCGTAGGGTCGTGGGTTCGATTCCCACCGCTGACAGGTGCTTAGGTGATGAGTTTTTAAGTACTTGTTGGATGTGTCTGGGTGTTTTATTTATATAAGTATGTATTTAAAAGAAAAAAAAGTATTTAAGTAAATATATCTCGTTGTCTGATTTCCATAACACAAGTGCTTTGGTTACTTAACATGGGATGAAGGCAATGTGTGTGTTGTTGTAAAATATTTAATTATTTATTATTATAATATGTAAGTTGTATTGCAATATTATTTATATATTTATTGAAGTTCTCACTCATGAGTGCTGGCAGAATACCAGCGTCACGGGCAACCGTGGCAATATGCTGAGTCGGCGTCTCTTTGACGCTGACAGACACAGGAACGATAGATAGGAATGCTGCATTTAACATGCATTGTATGTGTAACCTTTTGTACTGAATTGTTGTTTGTGTGTGTGTTTTAGCAAAAATAAATGAATGTCTATGTCTAAATACCTGTTGTTACTCAGAAGGTGTCAATGGAAAACCTGGAACGAAAAACAAATGTAAATTCGGACGTTTTACGCACGCCAGGACCTCAAACTAGGATATTACATTATATGTATATTATAGTCGCCAGGGACTTCATCATCATCATCGGTCTATACTTGTCCACTGCTGAACATAGGCCTCTCCAATTGCACGCCACTGTGATCTGTTTTCGGCTTCTCGCATCCAGCTTCTGCCAGCCATCTAGCGCATATCATCAGTCCACCTTGCTGGGGCGGGCGTCCTACACTCCGTTTGCCGAGACGCGGTCTCCACTCGAGAACTCGTTTGCCTTTATTATCTCCTTTCCAACGCGAAAAAAATACCACTAAAATCTTACTTCTTACTAATATTATAAATGGGAAAGTGAGTTTCTTTGTTCCGCTTTCACCCCGTAACTACTGAACCGATTGCTTTGAAATTTTGCAGACGTATAGTTAGAAGTCCGGTTTAAATAATAGGATACTTTTTATTCCGGAAAAAATTCATATTCCTGAGGGAAAACAAAAATATTCCTTGTTACCGCAATACAGGGTGGCTCATTCAAATCGGTCAGTATGGGAAAGTCTGAAACTATGAGACATACGAAGATTTGTTCTTAGGAACCATGTCACCGATTTTGATAAAAAGAAAATCTGAATTAATAAGTACATGAAAAGTGCAAGTTTATTTTTTTCAAAGCAACCGGGTTCGATTCCCGAGCGAGCTGAATACAGTTATTTTTTTCAAATAAAGTATGAATGCAGTTTTTCTTTCTATCAAAATCGGTGACATGGTTCTTAAGAACAAATCTTCGTATGTCTTATAGTTTCAGACTTTCCCATACTGACCGATTTGAATGAGCCACTCTGTATAACCGAAGTCCACGGAAAGCTAATCGGTGCATAAATGTCATACAAACATAAAAACTGAAAGTCAAATTGACAAATACTCACTTTTCGAAGTGGCTTAAAAAATCCAACGCCAAACACTACACAACACTAATGCTTTTGAAAAAATAAAACTAAACTTAAACGCTGCACAAGGAAAACATTTAGAAAAGCTGTCTTGTAGACAAACGCTTATAAAAGCTCCCCGTCTACTTTCTTTGAAGAGCAAACTTTTACAAAGCTCACTTCAAGAATTTTTATACTCCGCTTGCTTCAGTGGCTCTCTAGGGAATAACATGGACAATGCTAACAGGTAAATATAAGTATTATACATATTACACTGGCGTGTACACCATATAGGCAAAAAGACACTGCCTACTTTAGTATTTTGGCTACCCGACCTAATAATAGAGTTATTGCTAGAACATTTTTTGTTGTACTCACGACATAGGCTAACGAAGGTCCTGTGTTTTGTGGGTGAGTAGATAGGTAGGTGTACCTATATTTCGTAAAGACAAGTTACCTATACATAGGTGTCAATCCTTGGAGATTACTGCCTACCTTGTCGTAAAAGCCAGTGCACGCCATTGACATATTAATACTATAAATGCGAAAGTTACTCTGTCTGTCTGTCTCGCTTTCACTCCAGAACTACTAAAATTATTTATATTAAAGATGATGGCCAGATTTTGTATGGACGTCTGCCTTAACAATGCATAAATTATGTGCTTAGACATTATTATGAGATATCTTCTTTTCAAACAAAACAAAATTAATCATGAAAATCTGGTCATGAACTAATTATGATATTAAATGTTTAAAACGGGTATTATAGCGCGAAGATTAACCAAATATAAGCATTCAGCTTACCTTCTTTGTTTGCCCGACGTTTCGACACAGTTACACGTGTCGTGGTCGCGATACATTTTAAACATACCCTGGAATTTTTAAACACATTTAAACATTTTAAACACGTGGAATTCAAGACCAAAAACAGCCAAATCGGTCCAGCCGTTCTCGAGTTTTAGCAAGACTAACGAACATCAGTTAATTTTTATATCCTTACTAATATTATAAATCGGAAAGTGAGTTTGTTTGTTTGTTCCGCTTTCACGCCGTAACTACTGAACCGATTGCTTTGAAATTTTGCATACGTAAAGTTAAAAGTCCGGATTAAATAATAGGGTAATTTTTATCGCGGAAAAAATTGATATTCCGCGGGAAACTTAGATTTTTCCGTAGGTATGATAAGTTTTCTTGTAGTTGTCTATTATACCGCAATATAACCAAAGTTATAAAGATAATAGGTATATAAAGGTAGTAATAAAGACTAGCTGTCTCGGCAAACATTTGTTTTGCCATAGTATTGGATGAAAAACACTTTTTAAACCACAACACCTTCCACGTGTGATTCAAGACCAACATTAGCCAAATCGGTCCAGCCGTTCTCGAGTTTTAGCGAGACTAACGAACATCTATTATTTTTTATATAATAGAGATTATTAAATTAAAATAAACGCATAGCCCCCAAACAAACACACAAAAAGCACATCGATGGTTGACAGCAAAAAAGGCCTAAGCGACATTAGTTGAGTATGCAGTTTGGATCGCCTTTTTTCTGCGTCGATTTGTCTAGGTTTCATATCTGTATGACGTAGTTTGATGTCGCTTACGCGGTAGAAATTATGTGTTTTTCTCCCAAAACATTGCTTTATGTAAACTTCCTGTAAAATTACTTAAATGTCGCTTAGACCTTTTTGGCGGGAAGCCATAGATATGTTCTTTTACGGTACGTAACGCTCGTACGGTTATTTTATCTTTTAAAATATTCCTATAATAAAAGCTAATGTCATAGCCTATCGAAAGAACACAGAAGAGAGATCAATTGGAAATGTTATGTGCTAAAACAGTGGTTATAGATTAGATGGTAGATTATGTATCTAAAGCTCGATGAATGCTCAAAATGAGGAATATTTAGCGCAGCCAGAAACTCATCCGAACTACACACATCAAAAGTGTCTAGGGATCAAGTACATTTTAGAAGATTGCAATCAAGAATATAATTTACAAAAACTGAATTCATTCATACATACATACATACACATACATACACTTCACGCCTGTCTCCCAGAGGGGTAGGCAGAGACTACAGATCTCCATTTGTCACGGTCCTGACATACCCCTTTCGCTTCATCTACATCCATACATCTTTTCATACATGACCTCCGGTTTCGAGTACTTTTCACGCCACCTTCGGCCGGGACATCACCAATCTGGTCTGTATATGTCCTTCTGGGGCGACCTCTACTCACCCGGCCCATTACATCACCCACATCTCTTTCGTCAATCGACTTTCATCCATTCTCTCCATATGCCCAAATTCATTCATAATTTATTCAAAACGTGGTGTTAAGTCATTGATACAGGCATGGGGAATTAGGTAGGAGACCAATCCAGAAGATTCGATTTGATTTGATTTAAATAAATTAGATTTTTTTAGAGCTAAAAATGTTCTTGATCCCTAGACACTTTTGATGTGTGTAGATGCCACTACCACAAAAACCGTAGTACCTACCTATTCAACTCCGTGTACGTACCTATTTAGTACTTAATTTGCATTTTCTCATCCGGCTGCAAACAAAGGACAGATCCCGCTGGATAAAGAGCTCTTTGACCGGATCCCTGGATCTAAGACTTCTCCAACGCCGGCACTCATTAAGTGGGAGGGGGGGAATGAAAAAAAAATACGTAATTCAGTACCAACAAACGTAACAAGAGAAATTGAAAGAACAATAAAGGAAAAAAAACAATTTTCTCGGGAGAAATTATTCGAAACGTGAAAGAGATTATGTTAAGGTATTTATGTGTCATGCGGATTTGTTCGGCTTGGAACCGGTTAATAATAAACCGTTTTATAATCATCATCCGATTGGCTCACCCCCTGTCACGTTGGGTTAAATACGCGCGCGTGAACCGTGGGCATTTGCTCATTAAGCAAGTGCCTCTGCCTATCCCGCTTCGGGATTTAAAGGCGTGAAGTGTATTTTTTTTTATTTATAATCATCATCATCATCATCATCAGCCCATACTTGTCCACTGCTGGACATAGGCCTCTCCAATTGCACCCCACTGTGATCTGTTTTCGGCTTCTCGCATCCAGCTTCTGCCAGCCATCTTGCGTATATCATCAGTCCACCTTGCCTGAGGGCGTTCTACACTCCGTTTGCCGAGACGCAGTCTCCATGAGAGAACTCGTTTGCCCCAACGGTCATGGGTTTTATACCGGTTAATAATAATTCAGGTGAATATCGAATGACATTGACATCACTCAAAGGAATATTAGTTCAGAACTTACTTGCCTTTGTGACGGGAAACGGTGAGATGCAAATGGCATTCTTTATTTCTCATTTTCAAATTTAAATTTTTCGCTGCAATGATTGTGTTACTAAAAAAAAATACACTTCACGCCTTTTAATCCCAAAGCGCGGTAGGCAGAGGCACTTGCTTGATAAGCAAATGCCCACGGTTCACCAAGCGTTTTTAACCCAACGTGACAGGGGGTGAGCCCATCGCCGTTATAGGGTTCACACACCTTGTGGTGTGCGGGTTTCATCACGATGTTGTCCTTCACCGTACGAGCGTTTGCGTTGCGTACATAGGCTTCTGTACGACAATCGCCAACG
>SJJU01016936.1:0-17130 GCA_012932125.1 Conopomorpha cramerella
GTAAAATATTTTTATTATTATTATTTATATACAAAGGAAAAACCTCTCAGACTAAGAACAATAACAGCTTACAATGCAAAGCTGACGTAACAGGGATGTATCCGGCCATCAAGCATTTGTTAAATTAGTTTTAAGTCATATTTATGTTAAGTATACTTAGCAGTAAACAATGAATATTAGTAAGTTAAGTATACAATGAATATTAGGACGACAACAACAAACTGTCATTTTGGTAATCAAAGTGACAGTTTGAATTCAAAAGTACATACATTTCCATACATGTTTGCATGAAAAGATACAGACTGAGGATGAATGAATGAATGAATTAATTAATGATCACTTTATTGCATACTAAGATATTACATACAAGGACACTAATGACAATGGTAAGGTTACAAAAGGCAACTTTATCGATTTCTTCCAGGTTACCTGTTTTGTTGACATTAAAGATACAAGGAAATAAAATGGCAGGTACATACGTCAGGATGATACGCAGCTGTTAATTCTCGTTGTACTTATTCGGTCTGAGGGTCTACCTTTAAATAACTCAACAAATGCAACAGCCTCTCCTAATTTACAGCCCTATTTTTTTAATGATCTAAAAACACTGCCCTCAAAAATACAACGAATAACATTACAAAAAAAACCTATGAATAAGAGTTAAAGATGTTTTTTTTTACAGTCGCACGCGCATATGTAGAGTTTACGATGCACCATAATTGGTTAAACACATTCTTGTTAGTGGTTTTGTGTGTCAGTCAGTCCCGTGCTACGAGAGTAAGGGTGGCTTCCCATGGGGAATTTTAAAACTCCAAAAGTTTCTTAGCTAGATGTCGCTAGTAGATATCCAGGGGGACTTCTGTCAGTTACATTTTAGTGCGGAGATCATGTATGAAAAGATGTATGAATGTAGATGAAGCGAAAGGGGTATGTCGGGACCGTGACAAATGGAGATCTTTAGTCTCTGCCTACCCCTCTGGGAGACAGGCGTGAAATGTATGTATGTATTTTAGTGCGTTTATTATTTGGGTGAGTTATTTAGACTTTAGGCACTTTTGTAACATGAAGACAAACAATAAAAAAAAAATTACTCTCGCCTTCAATACGGACTGCTTGAAGTTAGTAATTTCGTTGACATTTGTCCCCCTAATACAACTAGCGCCATCTGTCATAACTAAGAGAAACAGGGGCCCTGAAAATTCCCTATTGCTTTGGAATCTGCTGTGTGTATAGGTTCATCAGGGTCTGCTCCAATAGCAAAGCGCTCCAAGAAATGAAATGACAAGACTTAAGGGGTATTCCCACTGACCGGACGGTCGATATGATTATCATAATATATGTTGTGTTCCTATGGCACCCCAGAGGTGCAGAGGGCCTCGACAAGATCACGCCACGCCTTCCTGTCCTCAGCAACGCTCTTGGCCTCGCTCCAGCTCACTCCTGCGGCACGCAGTTCACTATCGACGGTTCGGCGCCATGACTGAACGGGACGGCCTCTGGCTCTCTTGCCGTTTGGAGGACGCCACTCGAAAGCGATACTGGCATTATTTGATGCTCCTCTTCTAATTGTATGGCCTATCCATCTCCATCTCCTCATGGAATATATGTAAGTTACACACAAACACACAAAAACACACACTTCACGCCTTTTAATCCCAAAGTGGGGTAGGCAGAGGCACTTGCTAAACAAGTTCCCACGATTTACCAAGCGTATTTAACCCAACGTGACAGGGGGTGAGCCCATCGCCATATGTAAGTTAGAAATTAAATAATACGATCCCTCGAGAGTAAAATGTTCGATGTAGAAAGGCATCGATGCTTGGTGATAACCTTTCGAGATTTTGACGCATCTGGCGCGTAAGCTGTCGCAATAAAGAACTGTCGACAATCGAATGCATCGAAATTGTGAACGTTCAATATTTGGTATTCTGGATTTTGTTTTTCGGTCATTAGGCATTCGATCTCGAGTAGGGAACCCTTGTTTAACTGAACGATGGACAATTTAGTAAGTTTAAGTTGTAGAATGTTTTTATCGAAGTACTAGCAAACCCGGCGAACTCCGTTTCGCCACCAGATGGGTTCGTTTCGTTTACCCGCTTTTCTGTTGAATTTTTCCTGACTTTTCTTTGCTATAAACCTCACGGAGCCCGAGACCTTTCCAACGAATGCAAAACCGTGGAAATTGGTTCGTGCGTTATGGAGTTATAGCGTCAGGGAGGAAAACCCGACTTATTTTTTATATAGTAGATTATTTATTATGTTTAAGTACAGTACATATTTTTTTATTTTGTTTTTGAGATTAACTATTTATCCAACAGCATTATGCATTAGGGTAAACTGTTATGTGATGTTTGTTTATGTGTAAATAAATAAATAAGATGAAAATTTATCATAATTAAACTTTATTGCCGCGTTGTGGACGTTAAGCTTTAACTTTGCTTTTATTTATAACAACGCCCTGTTTATTATATTTTTTTATTGAATATTTTTCAACAATACGACACACGCACTGAAAGATTTGACGTTGAAAATTATGAGTTATGTTACTCTTTTTAATAATAATGTTATAAAAAACTATGTACAGAACGAGGTTCAAATTACGTTTGGTGTTTTTTAATTCTGCTTAATTTTTTTTTATTGCACCTTGTGGCCTGTCCTACGCGAATTATTGGTTATTTAAGCTTTATTCCGTAATAGCAATAATTATATCGCTTTCATTTCTGACAACCCGAAAAAAAAATCGTTTTAAAATGTTGTGTTTAAGCAAAGTAAGCCAAAGTTTTTGATTTTTTTTTAATGTCAATATTATAAATACACTTCACGCCTTTTAATCCCAAAGCGGTGTGCGGGTTTCATCACGATGTTGTCCTTCACCGTACGAGCGTTGCATTGCGTACATAGGATGTGAAAAAGAGTCCCATTGGTACACGTCCAGTAGCTGGACTCGAACACGGACCTCACGGTTACAAGTCAAGTATCCGACCAATTGGACCACAGACGCTCATATACTGAATGTCAAAATCAATACGTATTATGTACGTATTGTATATGTAACGCTTGAGACGCATTTGTCTCTTTTTGACATTTGCCATTAGAGTTAGACAAAGCATAAAAATTACCTGAGTAGTGCTTGGTTTACGTTTCAGCATACAGAAATGAATGTAGGCTTAGTATCCAACACGGGTCTCGGATACCATGCTGATCTGCGGATGTAATTAGACTTCATCAGCTGTCTTTCTTCTTGGCGTGTCGTAGGAGCCGTCTATGGAATCAGGAGAATTAGGTTTATTCAGGCTATGAGCTGACAACGTAACTGAAGACCCATATTGACATTCTTAACTCCGTATTATGCTATATGTCAGTGGCGTGCACTGGTTTTTACGACAAGGTAGGCAGTAATCCCCACGGATTGACACCTTTGTATAGGTAACTTGTCTTTACGAAATATAGGTACCTACCTATCTACTCACCCACAAAACACAAGACCTTCGTCAGCCTCTGTCGTGAGTACAACAAACAAAGATCTAGCAATAACTCTATTATTAGGTCGGGTAGCCAAAATATTAAGGGAGGCAGTGTCTTTTTGCCTATATGGTGTGCACGCCACTGCTATATGTGGCCGAAGGGTGTTTCAGTTCACGCCCTTTTTTGGGAATTACAAACGTGAGAATGAAGTATGTACACTTATTTAAACAATTACAGGGACAAGTCCACCACCACCCAAGCCCTACCTGCCTCTCGGCGTACGGGCTATTCTCTGGAGACGTGCGCGTCTACTTGCGCCTGCCTCTTTTCAACGCACACTATTATTTAAACAGTGAAATCGTCAGCTACCGTTCGAAGTAATGTTTTACATACATACACTTCACGCCTGTCTCCCAGAGGGGTAGGCAGAGACTACACATCTCCATTTGTCACGGTCCTGACAGTATGTCAGGACCTTTCGCATCATCTACATTCATATATCTATTTATACATGATATCCGGTTTCGAGTACTTTTCACGCCACCTTCCGCCAGGACATTACCAATCTGGTCAATGTATGTCCTTCTGCGGCGACCCCTACTCACCCGGCCCATTACATCACCCATATACATCTCTTTCGTCAAACGACTTTCATCCATTCTCTCTATATGCCCAAACCACCGAAGCATGCCCTTTTCAATCTTGGTCACTGCATCTTCTTTCAAACCGCAACCGTAATGTTTTGTTGTTATATTCCTATTCACGCCACGCCTTCCTGTCCTCAGCAACGCTCTTAGCTCACTCCTGCGGCACGCAGTTCACTCTCGACGGTTCGGCGCCATGACTGAAAGGGACGGCTTCTGGCTCTCTTGCCGTTTGGAGGACGCCACTCGAAAGCGATACTGGCAATATTTGATGCTCCTCTTCTAATTGTATGGCCTATCCATCTCCATCTCCTCATGGCGATTTTTTTTGCCTATGGGAGACTGGTCACACAATTTCCATAGATCAATATTGCGTCTCGTCTTCGGCCAGTAGATACGAAGAATCGACCTGAGGGACTTATTGACGAATACTTGAAGTTTGTATGTCAGGCCATTCTCCACGTCTCACAACTCTTCGGTTGTGACAAATTTGAAAATTTCGTTGTGAATGTTTTAATGACACACAAATGCATGTTTTGATGCATCACAACAATAGTTGCATCACACCGTGTCGCCATGCGCCGCACGTAGGCGCAGGATATGCGTCAAGCAGCGCTCTGTTATGTGCCTAAACGATTCTATTAGCTACAACCAGTGCATAGTGATGCATTCACAGGGACATGAGAGTGGGTAGAATGGTCAGACAATATTTTTAAGTGAAGTATTGAGGGCGTTCTCGAGTGGAGACCGCGTCTCGGCAAACGGAGTGTAGGACACCCTTAGCAGACCTAGTCAAGATCAATCGTCAAGATTTCTTATCCTACATTTGCAACAAAACGTATGGTCACACTGACGTTTATAACAAAAAAAAATGGCTGTCTATAAAGCCGGTATACGCCGGTTTGAAGTGACAACGTCAAACATTCCAACAGGTCTAGTAAAGCGCGTCAAGAAAGACATAGACATAGAACAAATGCGCGCTGTGATTGGCTGCTATGTCACACATTGTCCAACTAAGCTTGTATCAACTAATCGAGCCTGGTATGTCTTGGCCTGTCTTTCTTGGAGCACTTTGCTAGGCCTGCAGGCAAGGTGGGTTGACAATTTGCGCAAGATGACTGGCAAAATTAGCATAAGAAAAAAGCAAATCACAGTGGCGTACAATTGAAGATACCTATGTCCTCACTGTTAGACTATAAATTATAATAATAAATTCCGTCTGTCGTCCAGTCCTCGATAAGACTTATCTATTAGATATCATATATTATAGGCCTTACCAATAATGGGGGAATTGCTATTTCGAAGATACACAAAGCTCAATTTAACTCGTCAGGTGTATGTCATATACGGAATAACCAGTTCAAGTAGACCTGTAATAACCGTTGTGTAAGTGAAAACGCGTTTATTGGTAAGGGGGTAAATATATATTAGATATCACATAGAGATAATAATAAAGAGATAATCTGTGAGTCCCGACTGCTATCTCCTTGAGATTTACCGTTCTGTTATTCTCTAATGTCTGTGTGGAAAAAGCATGGTGGTCTGTGGTCCATAACACATAACCACGACTATTATAATGAAACTCCTTTAAAATGCAACACTGCCATTGACATGACTCAATGAATTAAAAATAACAGAGGTAGTCCCGTATTATAAAACTGAACTCTAAACTGTGGAATCCATACCAGGTGAATATACTATTTAGGCCGGATCCACACTATAAGGTCGATCACGGTTCGTTCGCGGTCCGATCGAAATTTCTTCAAGAATGATCGCGACTGGAATGGGATTCGACCGGAACGTGACTGTTACGGATAGTATGAATACACACATTGTTTTTCATTTAATGATATTTTATCAGGCCGAGATCGGACCGCGAACGAACCGTGACCTTATAGTGTGGATCCGGCCTTACGCGAACCAAACGGTTTGCGTCTACTTTCATAATGCGATCCGCCAGGATGTGGAATGACTTGCCGGAGTCTGTGTTTCCTGCGCAGTACAGTCTGGAGGTCTTCAAGTCACTGGGGTAAATAGGTACTTAATGAACAAGTGTGCTACATCGTAGACTACATAGCTTCTTAACATCAGGCAGGATGCTGTGATCAAACTCTTGTTCTATGCGTCTAAAAAAAAACATAGAAACAAATTGTTGTTGTTGTTGTCGTCTTAAGGCACCCCGCTGGTGCACAGGCCCTGTGGCCTCCGCAAGTTGTCTCCACTCCCTCCTATCCGCGGCAACCTCCTTGGTGTCACTCCAGCTCAGTCCTGCGGCTCTCAGCTCTTTCTCGCCACTACCAGCGCTGTTGCTTGCTCCTCTTCGAATGGTATGGCCGATCCATCGCGTTGTTGGGCTCGTCAATATGAACAACTTTTACTATGGCGACAATGAAAAAAAATAATTTTGTCCATCTACAATTAAGGATGCCCTGCATTGACGTCATAGTATTTCGCGAATCCTTTTAACCCTTACCTGCATGATTATTTTTTT
The DNA here is from genome assembly GCA_012932125.1 of Conopomorpha cramerella. Lineage (NCBI taxonomy): Eukaryota > Metazoa > Arthropoda > Insecta > Lepidoptera > Gracillariidae > Conopomorpha > Conopomorpha cramerella. The sequence goes on from SJJU01016936.1 coordinate 6,601, forward strand.
GTCTGAATAAAAACCTATCCTTCTTAAATTATGTGGCCTGCATCATGGGGAAAAAATAAAAGTGGTCGAAAGTCAAAACTGCGTTCATACGTATTAGTTGTACCTTTGACAATAATTTAGAATGAAAAATCTGTGTCCAGAAAAAAAAATCGAGGAAAATTTTATTATACTATGTAGTTACTTACCTTTTGCCGTTTGGGCTGTGCGTTGATTGTCAGTCAGTCAGTACGCTTCTCATTTTGTATATTTAGATTAGCCGTTAAATCACCATCAATATTTGAATTTGTTATTGTCGGAACAGTTGTCCAGCCATCTTGAAAACTTAGAAATACTTTGCTCCGGCTGTCTTTGACCTAGGTAATTTCAGTATCAGCGCCCAATAAAATATGTACACTTATACACATCTCAAAGTCGCACATCGTGCTATGGAAAGGGCTATGCTCGGCGTTTCTCTGAAGGATCGAATCAGAAATGAAGTGATCCGACAGAGAACCAAAGTCATCGGACATAGCTCATCGTTTTAGCAAGCTGAAGTGGCAGTGGGCCGGCCATATTAGCCGTAGAACCGATGACCGTTGGGGAAAACGAGTTCTCGAGTGGAGACTGCGTCTCGGCACACGGAGTGTAGGACGCCCTCAGGCAAGGTGGTGTAGGACGCCCTCAGGCAAGGTGGACTGATGATCTACGCAAGATGGCTGGCAGAAACTGGATGCGAGAAGCCGAGAACAGATCACAGTGGCGTGCAATTGGAGAGGCCTATGTCCAGCAGTGGACAAGTATGGGCTGATGATGATGATGACTTATACACTTCACGCCTTTTAATCCCAAAGCGAAATAGGCAGAGGCACTTGCAGAGCAAATGTCCACGGTTCACCAAGAGTGAAGCCAAATCCAATGATTCGTGGAATACTAAAACAGACAGTTTTTGACTGTACCCTGCAATAACTGGAAACTCAAAAAAGTTGCATTTGACAAATGGCCACAGAACAACAGACAAAGGTGTTTGATATTCCGGATCTAATAAAATGCCACCTCTATCGACACCCAGGATATGGTTTCCCATTACTAACAGTGTCAGAAGTCGTTAAAACTATTAAAAAACATTAGCTCTACGAGTCTCGCGCACCCCAAATGCCTCTCGTCTTTTTACACCCAATAAATTATGTATTAACATGTGACGTTTCTATTCTTATTGGAGGGAGTTGTATGGCTGGAATATTTTTTTTTAGAATGAAGTTATTTGACAAACGGAATATTATATCCAAGACTGGTTAGACCGTTATATGTAGGTATGTTGTTTTGCAAATATACACTCATCAAAAGTGTCTAGGGATCAAGAACAATTTTAGCTCTAAAAAATCTAATTTATTTAGATCAAATCTAATCTTTTGGATTGGTCTCCTACCTAATTTCCCATGCTTGTATCAATGACTTATCACCACATTTTGAACAAATTATGAATGAATTCAGTTTTTGTATAATATATTCTGGATTGCAATCTTCTAAAATATACTCCCTAGACACTTTATTACAGTATTAACATTAGTACATTATTAACAGTGTTTCACTGCTATTATATGTCTGTATTATAGAGGTACATATTTGAAAGAAGACGTAGTGACCAAGATTGAAAAGGGCATGCTTCGGTGGTTTGGGCATATGGAGAGAATGGATGAAAGTCGATTGACGAAAGAGATTTGTATGGATGATGTAATGGGCCGGGTGAGTAGAGGTCGCCCCAGAAGGACATATATCGACCAGATTGGTGATGTCCTGGCGGAAGGTGGCGTGAAAAGTACTCGAAACCGGAGATCATGGATCAAAAGATGTATGAATGTTGATGAAGCGAAGGAGCCGTCAGGATCGTAACAAATGGAGATCTGTAGTCTCTGTCCTCTGGGAGGTAGGCGTGAAGTGTATGTATGTATGTTTTATAGATATGTCAAAGATGAGAGCTTGTTTTTCATCCACTCCCTCAATAATATGCGCCATTTTGAGGAAAAGCGCGAATAATAATCAAATCACTACTAGTTCAATGTTCTGCAATGGTTATCTATGATAACACACACACACATTACACGTGACAGTTCCTGGATAAGATTGATACGCCTACTCCGTCCGAGCTCTGGTAGAAGACTGCCCCTCTGCCGGCACGGTGTAACGTAGTGTATACCCAGACTAGGTCAGAGAACCACCGTTGACAAAGAATGACTCGAAAGTATGAGAGTTCTAAGCCCAAAAAAGTGTCAGAAAAACGTCAAAGAAAATTCCCCATTGTTGAGCTACACAGTCTAAGGCTCAAGTTTTATTTTCAAGTGTTTGTCAAATACGACTGTCAGTGGAACTTGACCTGAGTGTTGTCATTTTGATGCTGTCAAAGGGTAGGAAGGTACTTAAGAAAGCGTGGTGTAGGACCACCAACTTCCTGGAACGTGACCTTAGGAAAACCGCAAGCAGTGGCTGAATCAAAAAGTTTTATATATTAAAATCCATTCATAACGAGTTGTGTAACTCGTTTTCCTCTATGGCGGAGATGTCATTACTAGTTTCTGTATCGATTGTCAATCAGACACTTACAGCTGAATACGACGTGACATTTCTGTCAGTATTGATTGAAGTTGTTTGCTTAAAGTGTCAGTCAAAGAGCGTTTGATTAATGATTGACGTAGAACCAACCTCCAACCAACAATTTTGGGAAAATAGCAAACTAAATAAAAAATGGGTCACTGGCGGAATAATCGCGTAACAGATATACGAAACAAACAAACGAATTGAGAACCTACCTCCTTATTGAAGTCGGTTGAAAAGAAAGTTCCAATTCATTGGCAGTTACCAAAAGCTGTAATAAATTTTGTCCGAACATTCCATGTATCTACTAATAAGAATTCCGTATGTGTCTGTCCGACTGTTTTAATGTCTTACCAGTAATCTCTAAGGCAGGACGTGTGCTGTTAACCAAACTATACAATAAGATTGAATAACTAGATAAAATCGTAATTGTTATAAGTCTATGAATTATTCAAAAATCGATTCGATCGACGGTGGAAAAATTAGTTTTGTCAATTGGAATATTTCCTGGTATTCTATTGGTGCTAATTAGAATTGTTTCTATTAGAATATTTTTACCTATACTTACTAAGCTTATATTCAGATTACCTTCGTTTTAAGCGATTTTTTCAACACAATGAACGAGTGTTTGACCACCATCCTACCTGTTGTTAAGCAGCGATGTGGTCTACGATGGAGCACACTTGTTCCTTAGGTACCTATTCACCCCAGCGACTTGAAGACCTTCAGACTGTACTGCGCAGGAAACACAGACTCTGGCAAGTCATTCCACATCCTAGTGTTTCGCACTATGAAAGTAGACGCAAACCTCTGGCTTTGGTTCGCGTAAATGGTAAATCCACTTGGTATGGATGAGGTTTTGCCGTTCTCCTGTTTGTCCTATTGTGAAAATGCGTGTACGTATACGTAAAACTAGTAAATTTCCTAGTTTCGAAAGAACTGTGTAACAATTGAACGTTTATATATTATTATTGCTACAAAGAAAAGAAATCTCTTACTCAGAAACGAACGGTTTAGTCTTAGAATTTATTTACTCGATTAGAATTCGTAGGCGCGGAGACGTCGTAAAAACACCGTTTGTTTCATAGTAATGTTCCTATTTAGCTTCTGTGTGGTCAACTGTGAATTTTGATTAAAGGATCAATATTTCACGCCTTTTACTCCCAAATAAATTTATTTATAAGAGGAGCGTCTGTGGTCCAGTTAGTCGGATACTTGACTTATAACTGGAAGGTATAATGTTAAAAAAAAACAACAGTAACTAACGCTGGGTTTTAAAATGGAGCTTTTCATTTAAAGTGACTATATCTGTAAAACGTGAACCAATCACTACTTTTGTATGACACTAATGATAAGTGGAACCGTTGGTCTATACCAATTGGTCAGCATGTCTGCCCAGATCGAAAACAATTAGATTTGCAATACTAAACTGACGTTTAGTATAAAACGAGACGACAATATGAAAAACATACAATAGTAAAAGAGTAAGGGATAATCTTCTGTCCCTTACTACGTACCAGGGGACATCTGGATCCAAGCTATCAAATTAGTAGAAAAAGTGACAGTTTGGATCCAGAAGTACATTATCATCATCATCAGCCGCATGGCGTCCGCTGCCTCCCCCAATGATTTCCATGATCATTTGGGGCGAAATGCCAATAATCGCCACGCTTGGCAGGTGGGTTGGCGATCGTAGTAGTGGTTTGACTCACAGAGAGCGCTGCTGCCCGTCCTCTGGAGGGTTCCCTCGGTCGTCTCTTACGACCCCCACGACGGGAAAAGTTGGGTTGGGGTGGTGACACATGTATTCTATTCGCCGTCACAACACGGAAGTACATTATTCTCCGTACAATTTGGTGAGAAAGAGACAGACTGAAGCTGAAGGCTTGCAGGTCTACTTGCGTTTGGTCTGAGCATGTCTGCCTCTATTCCGCAGGGTCGTGTGTTCGACTCCCACCACTGACAGATAATAAGGTGATGAAATTTTAAGTACCTACTTGTCTGGGTCGGGCCGGGACTGGAGTGGGACGAGACCAAAAACGTTTCTAAGACTATAATGATCGGGGACGTTTTACACGCAGTATTTAATCCCCGTGGATTTTTTTCAAAGTCATGTCACCGTTTCGCTGTTCTGAATTTAAGCTTTGCACGTCCTTAGGTACCTACACACCGAATTTCAAGCTGCTAACTTCTTCGGTTTAGACTAGTTTTTGTAGTTTGTAGTTTTCCCCGATACATTCCGTTCCCGTGGGAATATCGGGATTGCCTTTCTGAGGCTTCAACGGTACCTGATACTGGGTGTCCTGGCAAACGTTGTTTTGCCAATATACACTATGAACAGTGTTTCACTGGCATTGTATGTATATATTATATATGGAAACGTTCCTCAAGAATCACTCTACCTACTAAAGAAAGCCGCATGAAAATCAGTTGCATAGTAAAAAAAAAAATAAAAAAAAAAATAAATACACTTCACGCCTTTAATCCCAAAGAGGGGTAGGCAGAGGCACTTGCTAAAGCAAAGTACCCACGGTTCACCAAGCGTATTTAACCCAACGTGACAGGGGGTGAGCCCATCGCCGTTATAGGGTTCACACACCTTGTGGTGTGCGGGTTTCATCACGATGTTGTCCTTCACCGTACGAGCGTTGCGTTGCGTACATAGGCTCTGTAAAAGAGTCCCATTGGTACACGTCCAGTAGCCGGACTCGAACCCGGGTCCTCCCGGTTACAAGTCAAGTGTCCGACCAACTGGACCACAGACGCTCAAGTTGCATAGTTTTAAAGATCTAAGCATACATAGGGACAGACAGCGGGAGGCGACTTTGTTTTTATACTATGGATATTGATATTTATGGCTATGATTTAAGAAAAGTCGTAAACAATTAGGTATAAAAAAAAATACACCAATACATGTTACGCATACCCTTTCCTAACTAAACGTGTTTTCTTTACATTTTTCCACTTACAGTGGTGCGTGCAAAATGGGCTAAGTCACAAAATGTAATATAAGTATTTTTTGCGGTCGTCAAACGCTCGCCCTTTGTGAGGCGCGTTTAGTTTGAAATCGATCTTCGTATTGAATTGGACCCTTTTTTTCCTTAGGATTATTTGATAATTGGATTTCGATAAGTTTGTTGGCGCAGATGTGTTGGCTGTTTGCGGCTTGTTAACCTTTTACGGTTTCTGCAATTGATATTGTATTTTTCACTATTGGATTGTTTTAAAGTACTCCACGATCTCCAGCGGTGACCGCGTCTCGGCAAACGGGGTGTAGGACTCCCTAAGGCAAGGTGGACTGATGCCAGAAGCTGGATGCGAGAAGTAGAAAACAGATCACAGTGGCGTGAAATTTGAGAGGGCTATGTCTAACAGTGGACAAATAGGGGCCGATGATGATGATGAAAGTACTAAAATAGTTAGATGAGGTCGGGGTTAACAGGAGATACATATAGAGTGGAAAAGGATCCCGAGCAATGGTCTTAGAAACGTTTTTGTGCTAGTCAATATGAACAACTTTTACCATGGCTATAATGCGGGGAAACGCAAAAAAATGTTTCGTCGCGTAATTTAATGTTAAATGGACTGATAGACTTATGTGGGCCCGTATATTATCCGGACCTTGTCAAAAACTTGAGGAACTACCGCGCTTTTAGACGACTTACTGAACAGTATTATTGGAAAAATAATAAAAAGCTGATAGGGCCTTAGCAGTAGGTTAGAACGTCAGCCCCGCTAGGTTTAGTCCTCCGCATTCAACCGTGGTGCTCTCCCGAAAGGCAATTTGTGCCTCGTTTGTAATAATGCTGTCTTCCACTATTTAGATTAGGGAAGTAAAAAAAAATCATATGTATGCATTGCAATGCAGCGCATATATATATATTTTCTTCTTATTTCTATACCGTCTTTAGTTTAATAACTATGTGGGATCCAAAACAGAAGGCTAGGCCCCCCCAGTCGTCACTGATTGAGCTCTTGTCTATTCTGGATGCCGCTGTAGATCCTGGCTCTAACAGGAATCACAGTGGTGGGAAATAGTAAATATAGGGAATAGTAAAAGTTGTTCATATTGACGAGCCCAACAACGTTTCTAAGAACATTGATCGGGGTCCTTTTACAAGCAGTATACATAACTAAGGTAAATTAAATTAAGAACCCAACTCACAAAACGCAATCCCATGACATATCATCGACACTCTACAAAAAAAAAAACATGCGAAACGCATCCGAGCGCAAAAAAAAAGCGATCGATCAACTTAAAGCTTGTTCTGGACAAAAACTGTTATTTTAAAATTACTCAAAGTAGGCGTGACGAGTAGACAGACAGAAAAACTGCTAAACAGCAATTTAAATTGACCGTTTAAATACCTTGGGTCCTATTCTCAAAGGGCCACGCGCCGAGGCCTAAAAAAATACCGGCCTATTTCTGTGATTCCGGCGAAATTGCTTCAAGGTGTGTCTCCAAATTAATACTTAGGATAAGCAAAGCTGGCAAAACATCATTTGGAAAATGTTTTGGACTTCTGTAACCCATAATACGTCTATACCAATTTGTGAATAACGATCCTACCGTATAACAGTGGTGTGCACACCATATAGGCAAAAACACACTGCTTACCTTAGTATTTTGGCTACCCGACCTAATAATAGAGTTATTGCTAGATCCTTTTTTGTTGTACTCACGACATAGGCTGACGAAGGCCCTGTGTTTTGTGGGTGAGTAGATAGGTAACAGTAACAGACACGTTACTTATACATAGGTGTCAATCCTTGAGGATTACCTACTGCCTACCTTGTCGTAAAAGCCAGTGCACGCCACTGCCGTATAACTATAATCTACCTTTACACACTTCACGCCTATCAATCCCAAAGCGGGGTAGGCAGAGGCACTTGGTAAAAGCAAATGCCCACGGTTCACCAAGCGTATTTAACTCAACGTGACAGGGGGTGAGCCCATCGCCGTTAAAGAGTTCACACACCTTGTGGTGTGCGGATGTTGTCCTTCACCGTACGAGCGTTGCGTAGCATACATAGGCTATGAAAGACACTTCACGTCTTTTAATCCTAAAGCGGGGTAGACAGAGGCACTTGCTAAGTCCACAGTTCACCAAGCATATTTAACCCAACGTGACCTAGGGGGTGAGCCCATCGCCGTTGTCATATGTCGATATAATATAACTCGACGTCAGTAGTATAAGGTCATATGTGGTCCGTAACAATATAACACTTCCGACCTTATGCTTCTGTCGTCGAGATACCTAGTAAGTAATTCGATATTGTATATACTATATTTATAACGAAAAGTTAGAAATGTTTCGATTAAGACGAAATGATTAATGGTAATTGTAATATTAAATTCTCTTATAGCTTGTTAACGTTGAAAATTCCCACTAAGAAATAAATTTTACCAGGAAGCTGTCACGTTTCAAATCATTAATATATCGTAAACAGATTTATTGTTTTATAGTTCAAGCCTTGACCTCGAACAAGCAACAGCTTTGACCACACAAACTAACTTGGCCACTTAATATGTATCTGTCAAATATCGACACCTCATAGATAGTGAACTAGTGGACTGCCCGCGATTTCATTCGCGTAGTTCAGTAGTACAGTCGGACAAGAATCTGCTCTACCACCCTAAGGTTGAAACTCATATGAATGTCATTAGACATGAAGGTTCATTGTTCACTTGTCACAATATACCAACTCTACCTTATTGATGTTTTAGTGACACGGGAAGTGGCATCGAAACTGATAGACCATTTTCTTGGCCGAAGGTACCTGCATCCCAAATTTCGAGCGCCTAACTTGAGCCGTTTAGATTTTTCATACAAAAGAATTTTCCCGTTTATTGCCGTTACCATGGGAATTTCGGGAATTCCTTTCTTAGTGCACCCCTGTGGTACCTAAGCTACGTCCGTGCCAAATTTCAAGTGTCTACGTTTAGCCGTTTGGTCTGTGTGTTGATATGTCAGTCAGTCAGTCATTCAATCAGCTTTTCCTTTTATATATTTAGACTAGTGGACGGCCCGCGATTTCATTCGCGTAGTTTAGTAGGTACCTGCATCCCAAATTTCAAGCGCCTAGTTTGAGCCGTTTAGATTTTTCATACAAAAGAATTTTCTCGTTTATTGCCGTTCCCATGGGAATTTCAGGAATTCCTTTCTTAGTGCACCTAACCCTGTGGTACCTAAGCTACGTGCGTACCAAATTTCAAGTGTCTACGTTTAGCCGTTTGGTCTGTGTGTTGATATGTCAGTCAGTCAGTCAGTCATTCAGTCAGCTTTTCCTTTTATATATTTAGATAGCTCCATTGCGACCAGCGTACAATGCAATCAACAAATTACAACCAAGTCATGCGTTACACATAAAAGCGTGTGCCCTCGAAAGATCGAGTGGCCGTCCCTTCCTCGAAAGAGCTAGAACGGTACGAACGAACAAAAATATTAATTTTATATTATCACAAACCGTGAAAAGGGATTGACATCTCCAAACAGCATCATTTTCCACTTCATCTAAGCGCCATTTTGCACATAATTCCGCGGCAAAAATCATAAAAGGGGCGGGCAGCGAGACGTCACAGTGACAGCCGTGTTTTTTTTTCTTCTTCTGTTTCTCAGCTGCCAGCTTCCAAGAAGGTGTAAAGTGGCCCTTATTTTCTGTTATTTGTTATTTATTTTATTGTATTGTTAATAAGCGTGTTGAGGGGAACCGTTTGCCGGTTTGAAAAACTATTAAATGCTTATTTGCTCCTAAATAGAATATAATAGCCGTGAATAATGTTTGAATGCGAGCGTAGCAATCAGTGGTGCATTGTTGTTTGGCCGAGAAGTTTGACTCCTTGACGTCTCTCTTTATTATTAAGTGCATTGACAGTTGGTTATTCGATTTTCGAATGTGGAATGATTCGTTTCTCATTGTTGGACGTTCGTGGAACGGCGCGTAGTGTGTGAAGGATGACAATTTGTTCGATTCACGGCGTCCATTGTCCGATTGTGTTTCTATTTTTATAGACTTTTGAGTGTCTCTTGTTAGCTAGTTACTTATAGATATGGCAATATTGATTGTCGGGGTGTTAAAATGCGTGTCCATTGTGCAAATCTCGTTGAGATTGGCTTTCGAGAGTGATTTATTGTCGTTGGAAACGTCTTTATTTCTAAATAAAGGAAGCCATCTGACATGACGCAAGATGATCACCAGATAACTCTGCACATGGCGTTCAGGCTGTATAAAATTATATCATGGGAAATCACGCCTTATTTTTTTGTTGTCACATTTTATTTTTTTGCATTTTTACTTATAATTTGTATGTGTGTACAATCTGTCGCATCGACTATCAATTCGTCTTTGAACTGGCTCAACCCTTAACTGCATGATTTTTTTTGTCTGAATAAAAACCTATCCTTCTTAAATTATGTGGCCTGCATCATGGGAAAAGAAATAAAAAAATAAAAGTGGTTTAAAGTCAAAACTGCGTTGATACGTATTAGTTGTACCTTTGACAATAATTTAGAATGAAATATATGTGGCTAGAAAAAAAAAATCGACGAAAATTATACTGATGTAGTATTACATCACTATGCAGCTAAGGGTTAAAAGTTCATGCAATTTTTAAAACAAAATGTACTATCTGGCATATTCATAATAATCAAATTCGTATCATGCTGACAGTTTAGATAGGATGTATTACCTACCAGTTTATAGTCGAATTGGTTTATATAAATAGCTAACTCTACAAATACATACAAAAGGATTAGGAACTGTTTTACGCCAATATCAATGTCGCATTTCTTATGAAACTTGTACAAAAAACAAATACCATATATAATACACACATCAAAAGTGTCTAGGGATCAGTACATTTTAGAAGATTGCAATCAAGAATATACTTTACAAAAACTTAATTTATTCAAAATGTGGTGATAAGTCATTGATACAGTCATGGGGAATTAGGTAGGAGAT
>SJJU01016943.1:0-13950 GCA_012932125.1 Conopomorpha cramerella
CGAAAGACAATATAGTTAGCTAAAAAATATATACATTAGGGTAAATACATGAAAGAATAAACATATATACATATATGAAGTGTGTAATAGGAAAATTTTAGCGTACGGTCATTCTGTCTAGATATTACAAAATCTTTTTCTTAAATACAATTCTAGAGTCGCAAAATACATCCAATAAATACTATGTATTGATAAACTATTACCGTGCAGGACGAAAACATTGTGAGGAACTCTGCCGAATTAAAGATGTATACCAGAGTTTTACAACAATACAAGGCTTAGTGACCTGAGTGTATTCGAGGAATTAAAAATGACGTGAAAACGAAGTGTCCCTTACAAAGACACGTTCACAGCAAAAGATGCCATACTCGAGTATAGTTCCTGCAACGTTGAAGCAAAACACAGAACATGGATCTTCTTAAAGAAAATCACGTTAAGTATATTATAAGATACCCATACCAGAAGAACATTCCGTTCCAGAACCAAACGATTTTCAAATTTCATCATGGTGGGAACCGCCAGAATGTGGAATCACTTGTCCAAATCTGTGTTTCCTGTCTGAAGAGCTTCATCTCGGATAAATAGGTACTTAATAATCAAGTTGGTGCTTCTTCGTAGACCACATGGCTTGCTTAAATCAGGCAGAATGGCTTATTATACATTTGAAAAAAAATATAGAAAGCTACTACTAGATAATAGGCAGATAGATTAGCAACATAATTGAAACGTGTTCAAAACTTTTACTAAAAACCCACCAGCAAACAATGCAAACAATATTTTAGTAGATTTAGTATCCGTAAAGTAATATGCGAGAAATCTAAACAGGACGTCTGACAGTGGCGCCAACGCTACCAAACGAGTTACAGTAAAAACCACTCTAAGTAAACCCACAGTAAGCACTAAAATACCTTCAAAACGATCTTCGCCGCAGTGTGGTTTGTAGGTACAATCGAGTTGAAAATTTTCTAAACGAATTGGCGTTTATAAACTTTTGTACGGAGGAATACGTATGATACTAGGGATCTGATGATACTGGATTTTTCTCATACATTTTATGGCTTTGGCTGTACTTACAAGCCTCCGATGACAGGTGTAAGACCGGTCCACCACAGAGAGAATTGCCGTTTCCAGTGTGTGAACGTAATCGATTTCAATGGTACTTCAACTTTGAAGTAGAAAAGGGTTATGTCACATTGTGTTGTGAGTTGTGTGCTTTTTCATGGTGTTCGATTTAATATATGTTATTCAAATGTAAATAATATATACTTAAATACACTTCACGACTTCACCAAAGCGGTAGTAGGTTGAAGCACTTCTCAAGAATGTAATAAAATAACTAGCTGGGCCTCGTTGTTTTATCCGCTGTTTATCCAGGCCCCATGGAAAATTCCAGATATAACAGGTTAATATCCAGACTTTATCCTTTAACAAGTTTATACCTACTCAGTTTCGTAAAAATCCTATCAGTAGTTGTGGCGTGAATGAGGAACAAAGACATCTTCATTCATTCACATTCTTTATTCTTCTTCTTAGTCTTGGTTTGATTGTAGAGTAGGATTATTATAATGCGTTTATTACTAACCACACAACCCCTAAGACCAAGCTACACTGGTAATCCTAATAAGTATTACTAATTTGATGAATAACTTGGATTCTCGCCCATCTCTAGGCCTAGAGCTCAGGTTATATAGTCAGTTTTCTACTATTGTTTTGAAAAACCAACATTACTTGGCCTTGGGGCGGTATCGTTTTGGTAGTGTGGTTAACAAAGAACCTTACAAATGTATGTACACACATCAAAAGTGTCTAGGGATCAAGAACATTTTTAGCTCTTAAAAAAAATATAATTTATTTAATCAAATCTAATCTTCTGGATTGGTCTCCTACCTAATTCCCCATGCCTGTATCAATGACTTATCACAACATTTTGAATAAATTATGAATGAATTCAGTTTTTGTAAAACATATTCTTGATTGCAATCTTCTAAAATGTACTTGATCCCTAGACACTTTTGATGTGTGTATGTGAAAAGTTATAATCGTTACCTAAACTGTTATTCCTAAGCGATGGACCCGTACAGAAAAAGTGGTATATCGGGTTTCGATGACACTTCCTGTGGAAGTAAAAAATAACGTTATGGTAATACTTTCATAATGTGACAAGGAAACATTGAACCTTCTTGTTCAATGAATATTATATCAATAACAACCTTATGGTGAAATTCTGTTCTTCTTTTACAATGTCTTCAGCTCCGAATTTACTGATCCTCTTAGCTGCAGAGTTCTTAGTTTCATAATCCATTCCTTGTTCCTCAGACAGGCTCATATAGATGGTGTAACATAGATGATAAGTTCCTAACATGATGTAGTAGTAATTGCTATTTAGTATATTTTCTATTAGCCGTAGAACCGATGACCGTTGGGGAAAACGAGTTCTCGAGTGGAGACCGCGTCTCGGCAAACGGAGTGTAGAACGCCCTCAGGCAAAGTGGACTGATGATATACGCAAGATGGCTGGCAGAAGCTGGATGCGAGAAGCGGAAAATAGATCACAGTGGCGTGCTATTGGAGAGGCCTATGTCCAGCAGTGGACAAGTATGGGCTGATGATGATGATGATATTTTCTAGTTATTAAGTTGTTTTCTATAATACAATACTAATGTAAGGACGAATTAGCCTTTAAGGTTGCATGGCCAAAATATAATGTAAATATATAAATAAAACCTTATGGTGGTAGACTATTTTGACTATTGGATGGGCCCGTTGGTGTAGTGGTCAGCATGTCTGCCTCTATTCCGTAAGGTCGTGGGTTCCATTCCCACCGCTGACAGGTACTTAGGTGATGTGCTTTTAAGTACTTGTTGGATATGTCTGTATCTAAGTATGTATTTAAAAGAAAAGAAAATATATTAAAGTAAGTATATTTTGGTGTCTGAATTCCATAACACAAGTGCTTTAGCTACTTAACATGGGATGACAGTAATGTGTGTGTTGTTGTAAAATATAATTTAGATATTTTCTAGACAATAATAATATAAGCGTGACAAACACAAACTTTTGTTTGTTTGACGTTTGATTCTCTGCGGAATTATAACCTTAACCCCCTTACCAATAGAGGCGACATTACTGTACTAATCATTCCGTACTTCACATAATAATATCAACAAGTTGCAAGTGAAGTCGAATAATTTTTTAAAGCAACATTCTATTCAAATTTTAAACCGGGTATTACGGTGCAAGGACGGGCAGCAGAACTCGGTGTAAGTTAAACCACAACCACCCCTGCAATCGCCAACCCGCCTGCCAAGCGTGGCGATTATTGGCATTTCCCCCAATTGGTCATGAAAATCATTCAGCGGTGGACAAATACGAGCTGATGCTGTTGATACCTCCGGTATAGTTATACCGCTATTATTTGTACCTTAGTATGTAAATGAGTGGCAATAATCAATTTACATATTGATTCGTTTCAAATGACAAGATTTTTAACAGTGAAATGGCTGTCTACTATGGCACAATACTAATAATATAGCCCAATAAAACCAATGAAATACAAAACCGTGTTTTTAATTGACACCTGCGCTAAGTAATGAAATGAGATATTAATAACATTTCACGACTTTATACCTTCGACCTTTAAGCATAAGTTCCATGAACATCAGCACTTAAAAAAGGTAGAGATAAGGTGGTTTTTCTCAAAATGTAATTCGATCACAATATTCAGCGTCAACTCATCACGAAAAAAAAATAAGACAGTATCTTAGAAAGAAATCCCAAGATACGACGACAACGGGCAAATATTATCCCACATCTCCAAGCTTCTGTGGTTACGAGCCAGACTACATAAAGTATCCCTTTTTACTTGGAAAAAAAAAACGATACAAACAAGCAAAAAACCGGTCACATGCAAGTACCTTACGCGTGGCTCTGTGGGATAGAGCGCGCGAAACAGTCATAAGCGCCAAACACATAAAATTTCAATTATAACCAGTAGAGTCCTTGTTATAAAGTCCATTTTCTATTAAGGAGGCGTCTTGTCGGTCGCGTGGCGTCTTCCGAAGATGTTGAAGAGATAGAAAAAGATCGTATGACAAACGAAGTGGCTGTTCGATTTTAATTTCTAACACTTAGAAAATAGAGGGCATAACTCTACGGTGATGGCGCTTAGCGGATTTTTTACCGCATAATTTCCGATGCTGGAGAGCAGATGGCTAGACTCTACCAGTTTTCTTGGGAACGCACAACTTCCATCTCCGAGAAAGAAACTTCGATATCTCCCGATGTAATATTAGGTTCCGATTTCGAGTATTATTTCCAATAAGGCGATAATAAGTTTCCAAGTTCAATAATTTCTTACTCAGCAAAGTTTGTGATAAGTGCCCTTAACAAATTATCGTGGAACGGTAAAATTGCCCTGATAGGGGAAGTGGGTACGATTCTCCTCTCTCCACAAAAGAAATTATACCCTGTTTGTCGTGCAAACGTAAATAACGAAAGAGGAATGACCTGCGACTTATTTATTCCGAGTAAAAGAGCAAATCGACTGAACCGGAAATAAAACTCGTATGGCTGAAATATCTCGATTCAAATCTCGAGATCACGCGATCGTAAAAAAAATAAACAAAAATCGGTACGTAGGTACTGTCGCGGTCCAGTACCTACACTGTTTGGAAAGTCTAGATTGGTTGGCGCTTACATTGTCGTCAGGTGACGAAAAAAAAATTGTGTGCCTTTTTTATATTTTGAGAGAACGGTTTCGGGATGAAGTAAGAACTGGATTTAGCATAAAAAGTGCTTCTAAATGAACAATGATTATAGTTTTTTCGACACTGCTGTCAAAATATATAATAGACGTTTCAGAGTGATTAGCTAGCTTGTGTACAGTGTGCTACGATACAAAAGCTAGCTACTAGCTTGAAACTATTGTCGTAATTTTATACTTTTGAAGGTAGGCTTATAGTTTCGATTCGGCGAATGTGACATAATGAACT
This sequence comes from Conopomorpha cramerella, assembly GCA_012932125.1. Taxonomy (NCBI): domain Eukaryota; kingdom Metazoa; phylum Arthropoda; class Insecta; order Lepidoptera; family Gracillariidae; genus Conopomorpha; species Conopomorpha cramerella. The sequence goes on from SJJU01016943.1 coordinate 4,992, forward strand.
AATGAACTATTCGGAATAAAATAATTGAATAAAACATCTGTAAAACGGAGAATAGGACGCCCTTAGGCAAGGTAGTCTGGTGATATGCGCAGGATGGCTGGCAGAAGCTGGCTTATTGGCTATGTGCGCGACGGTGGCGACGCGTAGCGTTTACAACATTTGCGGAAGCTGTCAAATAATAACAATGTAAACATTGTTAGTTTTCTTTGCAAATGTAAATAAGACCAAAGATTAAAATAGTATTGGTGACTAAGTGAAATTTATTCAATAGTTTGTAAGATTAATATAATTATAAAAACCCGGTTTGAAACTATTACACATAATATTAGTTTCCGACCACAAACTGAGATAAAATGCAATAAATTAGTATTAGCCGAGCATGTAAGAACTCAACACGTTAAAATTTAACAACGCAACAACAGTCATGGCCCATTTCTTTGCTTTGATTTTGTACTGCAATCAACACTTAACAGCTGATCGTCCGCATTTGTTTCCGATTTCTGCCGTGTTGTGCGCTGCGGTCGTTATCTCTCTGCCACTACTCGCTTTGCACATAGCCAATAAGACATTACTTCCGAAGATGCATGTAAAAATGAACCTGGCTATATCCACGCGCAAAAATAAACTAACTGTGAAAGTAATTCTCGTAATTTTAACCTTAGAAAATGTCGCATTGCAAAAGTGGCAATATAAGTAATTGAAAAAAAGTACAGTTCGCGCAGAACGCGGCAAAATCCTGTGTTACACCCTACTCTATGTTTTACTTCATCTTTGAAAGCGTCAAAAGCGTCTGTGGTCCAGTTGGTCGTATACTTGACTTGTGATCGGGAGGTCGCGTGTTCGAGTCCGGCTACTGGACGTGTACCAATGGTACTCTTTTTCAGAGCCTATGTACGCAACGCAACGCTCGTACTGTGAAGGACAACATCGTAATGAAACCCGCACACCACAAAGCATGTGAACCCTATAACGGCGATGGGCTCACCCCCTGTCACGTTGGGTTAAATACGCTTGGTGAACTGTGGGCATTTGCTTTCGTAAGTGCCTCTGCCTACCCCACTTTGGGATTTAAAGGCGTGAAGTGTATTTTTTTTAAATTAGCTAAAATGGAGATTAGCAGGTTTGGCTTTTTCGCCTCGAACGTAGTACGTGCAGTTGGAAACGCGTGGCGCCTACACGGAATGTCTGGAGCTTTGCTGTGGGCAGCTCGCTTCGTAATAGTACCTTAAGTATCTTTTGATACTTGTCATTAGAGTGAGACAGAGTATAAAAAAATATTATAGGTAATTAATAATTCCCTCAGTAGTGCGTGTTCCAAGTTTCAGATTACGCTTGGAAGCGGCCAGAGGACCACCAACCCAGATTAACGACTACTGCGTATGGCCTCTTAAGGCAATACGAACTACTATAAACTTTTCGTCTGACTTTCCTCGTGAGGCTTTTAAGGGCATAATAGGCATGATGACAGTAGTAAGGAATCAAGGCTTATATGGTTTTAAATGAAAGTTTAAGTTAATATAATTGTAAATAAGTGTCAATTTTTAATAAAAACATTGCGATTAATTATAATTTCGATAAAATAAAATTGAAAAATACTGTAAGCGGCCATGTTAACTGAAACACCAATCAGAGCGAATGACGTCGCGCCTCAGTAAATAACAACGCGTTGCTTGAAGTTCTGTTGTGTTTACGACTTTCGGTGTATTCCTGAATCATTTAATTATTTAATTTACGATTTTTTCATAATTTTGTGATAAAAAGCATAATACCCACGAAGTGTTAACCATGGAACAGGGTTTTCTGAAGGCAAATAGCTCTAATTTGCCCAGAATTGATTTGTTGATGTTGGGAGAGTATTTTACTTCCAATAAAGATTTTTGCTCATCTGAATTCAGAAATGTGAAAACATCCATGTAAGTACATTATGTATTATTATTTCGACGGCTTATTATGACACAAAGAAACCTATTTAAACATTTAAGTTTTGAGGTTACGTCTCTAACGCCCAGCCATAGAAAACCTTATTTTATACTATAACTATTGGTATTAAATTATTAATCTCATTACATACATACATACACTTCACGCCTGTTTCCCAGAGGGGTAGGCAGAGACTACAGATCTCCATTTGTCACGATCCTGACATACTCCTTTCGCTTCATCTACATTCATACATGACCTCCGGTTTCGAATACTTTTCACGCTTACTTTTACTTATTTCAGGTCCTCGCGAGCATCTTATGGGGATGATGCCATAAGTTACGTTCAACTGAAACGTGAAGGGAATCAGTGCATTGTCAAATGTAAAATCTGCCCTGAACACAAAGTCCACGCGAAGCTGTATGCAGTGACATTGACAGTCGACGAACACGAAGAAAAGGTCACGTCTGTCCAGTGCCACGATTGTGTTGCTGCTCAAGGCGGTTGCAAGCATGCCATAGCGCTCCTTATGTGGGTCCATCGCAGGAGTGAGGAACCATCATGTACTGAAGTACAATGTTACTGGCTTAAGTCCAAGTTATCTAGAGTTGGTACAACCTTAAAATATATCACTTCAAAGGACTTGTCTAACGGAAGCCCTATCCTACAAGATAACCCCACAGTGCTAGAAAAGTTTTTAGAAGTCGGCAAAAAGCGGAAAATTTCCAACTGTGAGTTAATGAAGTTTCAACCTGACTATATTTGTAGTGACATATTTAGTGTCTCAATGCATCAACTTGTATTAAAATATAGAGAGAAATGCTGCAACATGTTTTTAGATAAAATCAGTTTATCTGAGGATATTATAAATAAAGTTGAACATGCAACCAGAGATCAATACAAAAATAGCCTTTGGTATGAACTGAGATATGGGCGGATTACAGCTTCAAGGGCGTATGAAGTCAGTCGGTGCAAAAAGAGTGATGGCACTTTAATATCAGTAATCATGGGAGGGAAAATTCCAGACACCTCAGCAATGAAACGTGGAAGATATTTAGAGGATGAAGTTCGAGGAAGTGTTGCCATGAAATTGAGGAAGAAAATTAAGACTTGTGGACTTTTTATATCCAAAAACTATCCAATGATAGCTGGCTCTCCTGATGGCATTTGCGAAGATAGAATTATTGAGATTAAGTGCCCCATGAATGAGAAAACTTACTTAAATTATCTGAAAGATGGAAAACCTACTAAGAAATTCTATACGCAAATGCAAGTACAAATGTATTTAAGTGGACTTAAAAAGTGTTATTTTTGTGTGGCTGATATAAATTATTCTACCAATAAAAAAGTAGAAATTGTAAGTGTTGAATTTGATGAACAATATGTAACAGATTTTTTAAAAAGTTTAGTCACATTCTGGAAATCTTTTATATATCCTATATTACATAAAAGTATATAGTAATAAATAAAAATGCAGAAATTTATTGTGTATTGATTTATTTTAGAAGGGAATCTTGTAAGTTAATTAAACCACATGCTATAGTTATCACATCATCAAGAACTTTGACCAAACTTAAGTTAAGACAAGCATGTGGTTTTAACATATGAAATTCCCGTAACCGTCTAATTACTCGCTCAATGTGTATTCTCAAGCTGGCTATTTGTTTCGTTTCTTTAGCTTCAGATTTAGATAGTTTGTCTCCAGACACAACACTAGGAGGCCGCACTAATAGTACTCCCATCTTACGTAAGTACACTTCCACATGCTTGAATCCTCTATCAGCCATGACACACATTTGAGGTTGCAAACACTTTACAAAGTCACATGTTTCTACTAAACATGTGTCGGTAATACGTCCCCCATAACCAGGTAAAATATAATTTACTAAACCATTTGGTGTACAAGAAACTAAATACTTAATAGTGTTAGCCTTTTTGTAATCCGACCATGAAAGAGCTTGATACAAAGCCTTTGAAGACTTTTGTATTTCTATCTCCATACAGTCTATTATACAGCTAACATTGTTATATCTATGCCTAAAAGCCATAGGTAAATTTCTCTTAATCATATTGATGTCTAATTTTACTATGAATGGACGTATTACACTAGCTAATATAGGTATGTTTTTAAAAAATATTTTACTAGCATAGGATGTATCCATGGAAAATTCATCAGCGAGTTCACGGAATGAATTATTTAATCTAATTTTCTTTAAGCACAATAGAATATGATTAGAGGGAATACTTGTCTCCTCGTTAATCAAATTAAACAAGTAATAACAGTTTATAGGTATGCCAATATATAAACGTGGATTCTTTGAGATTCTCCTCAATGTACAGTCCAAAATCTTCAAACCTTCTCGTTTTTTATCATCTTCTATCAGTTCGCTGCAGTCAGAGGCAGATTCTATTTGTAAAGATTTCGTTGATGGTGATGATTCTGTCCGATTAATGGAGGGAGTGTATGAAGTATCACTATCCAATTGATCTTCTAATTTAGCTATTCTTCTTTCACTGGGTCTTGATGGATTAATTTTAATGCTCTCATGGATTTTAAATGGAGATGTAGAGACGGAATGGATGAACGGTTTTGTTGGTGATGTCATCTGATTTATCAATCTGTGTTCTGTTTGATTAGCTTTACTTCTGAATGATTTTGTGATATGTACTTGAATTGATTTACTTATTATTTTTGAAGTTTCTTGTTGAGGTTTTTCAAATTTATCTGGATCTGCAAAAGAATTGAATAATATATTTTGACATAATGATAGAATGTACAGAAAAAATGTCCCTTCTCAATGCAACATTATTTGATATGGTATAGTTGATTTTCACTGAAAGTATTAAACAGAAACTACATTATTAAATATCCATCCATAAATTCCCATGTACCTGAACTTCCTGTTGCAATTTCTTCTAAATGTTCTGCATTTTCTTTTAACTGCTTTTCACATTCTTCAAGAGCCATCATCTTTCGTTTTTTACTTATGTAAGGTCGTTCTATAGTGTCAGCTGTTCGAGTTTGTCTATCTGGTTGGCATGCAAATTGTTTGGGTAAACAACCTGGTTTCATACGCACTTGTGACACAAATCCCATTATGTGATATTCCATATAATTTTCCATATCACTTGGCAGCTGAAAGGAAAGATAAAATTTATATTCATCAAATATCTACAGAAATAACAAAAATATTAACTAAGACCAAAACATCATAACCTCAACACATAAATCGCGTAATATCAATTAGGATTTCACATTATATATAAATAATTATGAGTTTCAAATCTTTAGTAAATATATACTTACATCAAAATGGTCTTCACAGAAATAAATTGACGATTTCGTAACTACATCTGCAGGGTTTCGTCTTGCGAGCTTTAGCCACTTGTCTCTCACTATTTTCTTGTTTGGAACGTAAACAAATAGTTTGTTAGGTGTTGATATTGTTGTGTTTTTACATAGGGGAACAGCACACCACTTGTAAACTTTGGAATTCATCTTTAACACAAAATATGTAATATTTGTTTAATCTTTTTGTTGACTAAGTATAGGCACAGTTGTCTATTTACTTAGGCGTGACGTCACAAGCGGACGCCATGACACTTACGTTCGTTTTCACCTATGATTCAAATTTGGTAGAAATAAATATTAAAATATGCATTTTAAACTTAATTTCTTACTGAAATATTATGTTTTTTGGAATTAGTATACGTATACTTATATTCTAGAAGGATATTTCAAAATCTGTCCACATGCCTATTGTATGTAAATTTAAAACTTACAACTTTATTGTCGTTGTTGAATGAGCTTGGACTTTTGTAATGCGTTTTGCATTAAACATGATGCGTGATGTGATGTATATATCTGTATTATTCTTTAGTCTTTTTGGTAAGAAATTTTATTTGAAAAAAAAAAAGAAAAAACGTTAATGACTAACAGAGAACGACCAACTGGACAGATACTTGACTTGCAACCGGGAGGTCACGGGTTCGAGTGTGGCTACTGGACGTATACCAATGGGACTCGTTTTTAGAGCCTACTATGTACGCAACGCAACGCTCGTACGGTGAAGGACAACATCGTGATGAAACCCGCACACCACGAGGTGGGTGTACCCTATAACGGCGATGGGCTCACCCCCTGTCACGTTGGGTTAAATACGCTTGGTGAACCGTGGGCATTTGCATAGTGCCTCTGCCTATTCCGCTTTGGGATTAAAAGGCGTGAAGTGTATGGATGGATGAAAGTCGATTGACGAAAGAGATTTATATGGGTGATGTAATGGGCCGGGTGAGTAGAGGTCGCCCCAGAAGGACATATAAAGAACAGATTGGTGATGTCCTGACCGAAGGTGGCGTGAAAAGTACTCGAAACCGGAGGTCATGTATGAAAAGGTGTATGAATGTAGATAAAGCGAAAGGGGTATGTCAGGATCGTGACAAATGGAGATCTGTAGTATCTGCCTACCCCTCTGGGAGACAGGCGTGAAGTGTATGTATGTATGTATGTATGTAAGTGTATTTATTTTTATTTTTTACCAAGAGAGAACATATGACAGTAACCACCACTTTAGGACGACCTGCAGCTCTAGCATGCACGTCAAGAAAGACAAGACATAGAACAAATGCGCGCTGTGATTGGTGCTATGTCACACATCGTGCGACTAAGCTTGTTTCAACCAATCGCAGTGCCTGGTATGTCTTGTCATGTCTTTCTTGAAGCGCTTTGCTAGGGCTGCTGTGTTGTAGAAATAACTATTAAAAACTAGTGGACGCCCCGCGGTTTCATCCGCGTGGATAGTAGAAAGAAAGAAAGAAAGAAAAGTTTTTATTACCAGAAAAGCATGTTTTTACTACAGATTTACACTTCAAAATTAACGTTTTTCTCTTAGATATTTAAATCCATCATTTCATCATCGTAGGGAACGAGTTAAAAAAAAAAATATTTTCTCGTAACATCATAAGAGGAACCTCTGTGCAAAATATATTTATTTATGTCATTTGTATCAAATAGATTAAAAAGTCGCACACAAAATTTTGTACACAACGCATCTAAATATCACGCTTTCAAGGAGAGCTAGCTAATTAAACAATCTGTTTTATCAAGACAATAATAACACAAGTATTGTTGTCTTATATTCTAAAAGTATTAAGTTATAAGTTTTAATGGAAAAGTGGGTATACAAGCGTGATTTGTATGAAAGTGTTCTGGGCTTGTTTGGTGATGAAAGAGTGAACGAGAACGGTGAGAGCCTTCTCGAGATATGTATGGAGTGGGACCTTGCCGTGACAAACACCATGTTTGATCACAGGAAGATCCACACGTATACTTGGCAGCGGGGTGTAGATAGAAGTATGATTGACTTTGTGATTGTGGATGGTCGACTGAAGCAGCATGTGCTTGACACTAGGGTTTATCGTGGTGCTAATGTTGGGACCGATCATTATTTGGTTGTCAGCCGAATTAGTGGTTTGTTCCGGGGTTGGCGTCATCGGGCTCCTGTTGTCAACACAGGCTTGCCAAGAATAAAAGTTGATCAACTCCGGAAGGATGAAGTGAAAGAGAAGTATGAATCAATGCTGAAAGAAAAACTCAGTATAGTGAATGAAGAAATAAGAGAAGATGAGATAGATAATGTATGGAATATTTAAAAAAATGGTATGGTTGAGATAGCCACTGAGGTATGCGGGGTGCGAAAGAGGAAGAATGTCTCCAGAGACTGTGAGCTCTGGTGGGATGAGGAAGTAAGCAAGAGTGTGAATGAAAAGAGAAAGGCATGGATGGATGTGTTGGCCATGAGAGCCAACACCCAAGCAACTAATGTGGATGAAAGTGAAAGGAAAATGTCTCAATACAAGTGCTTAAAGAAGAGAGTGAAAGAACTGATAGTACGTAAGAAGATGGAGTTAAAAGAGCGGAATGAAAAGAGGTTCTCTGACAACTTCCAAAATAATATTCGGCTATTTTGGAAACTAGTCCGGTCAGCCAGAAGTAAGTCAGAGAATCATAGCATGAAAGCAATTAGAGATAGGGATGGAAAAATTTTGAATGAAGAAAGTATGGTTGTAAGAAGATGGAAGGAATACTTTGAAAATTTGTTTGAATATAGCACCGCGTCGACTTTGGTTGATGCGGGTAATATGGATGGCGAAGAGAATTAAAGTGAGATACTTATGAATGAAATTTTCAAGGCTATGAAAGGAATGAAAAATGGAAAAGCGGCTGGGTATGATAGGATTTCGCTGGAGATACTGAGGGCTGGTGGTGAGGTGGTGGCGAACCTGCCTGGTAACCTTATTTTTAATGCATGTTGGCGATACGGCAGAGTACCAGTGATTGGTCAAAGCGTAATCTTCCACTGTATAAAGGGTAAGGGCTCCACAGCGGATTGCAAACATTACGGGAAGGGAATCAGCCTTCTTAGTCTCGTCGGCAAAAATTATGCCAAAAGTGTTGATCGAAAGGGTAATACGTGAGACTGGATGCAAATCTGGGAGTGTACAAGCTGGTTTTAGGAAGGGAATGGGATAATGCACCGGACCAAGTTCTTCCTCTTTGCGCCAGGTGACGGGGAGAAAGTTTTTGGGCTAAAAAACCAAAAAGGTTTCCTGCGCTTCAATGGACCTTAGAGAAGGCTTATGATCGGGTACCCAAGAATGAGTTGTGGACCTTGCTGCTGTCCCGGTTCAGGTTGGACAGGACCTTGGTACGGGCTTTGAAATCACTTTATGATGATTCCAGTGCCTGTGTCAGGATAAACGGGACCTACTCAGACTGGTTTGGCATCCATAGAGGTGTCAGACAGGGATGCGTAGCGTCACCGTGGCTGTTCAATTTGTTCATGGACAGTTGTTTGGAAGATCTGAAAGGACGTGATTGGGGTCTAGATATGAGTGGTTTAATCATCAAATGCCTTTTATATGCTGACGATCAAGTTCATCTTGCACCGTCGGCGTATGAATTGCAGCAGAATAATTAATTGTATGAATGAAGTCATTGAATAAGGAAAGGAATGAAAGTGGAATGCTAGTAAGACCA
>SJJU01016945.1:0-10012 GCA_012932125.1 Conopomorpha cramerella
GACCATATCGCTGCTTAACATAAGGCAAGGTGGTCAAACGCTTGTTCATAGTGATGAAAAAAAGCTGATGCATTCCGTTTACATCCCAACTCAGAATGAGACAGTATCATATACAAGGAAACGACGCAATCTAAATAATTTATCCGTCTAACATTTTGACCGTTCGCTTAAAGAAGAACCGAAGCGTACCCGAAGTATTACAAAGTTAAACCGCTTTCCTATCAATTCCCCGGCACGGAGAACTACCAACTATGTAGTTAAGAAGTTAATAGGAGAGACGGTAAGTTTTTACACAGAGATAAAGTCTGAGTTGTGTAGTTAGGTACTGTCGCGAGCACAGCTGGAGTCTAGGTATTATTCGAAAGTAAACAACGTGAAGAAATCACGTGGGGTCCGTTACTGTAGATGCCTCGCCCCACGGTTAGGTATGCTACCAGGAGGGAAAGAAAGTACTTTAAATATTTCTGATAGAATATTTGAATAGAAGAATACTTTATTTTGTTTTTAAATAACAATAATTTTAACTGCATAATTACTCCACCAGACGCCGCAGAGTTTCATACAACACATATTTTACATACACTTCACACCTGTCTCCCAGAGGGGTAGGCAGAGACTACAGATCTCCATTTGTCACGGTCCTGACATACCCCTTTCGCTTCATCTACATTCATACATCTTTTCATACATGACCTCCGGTTTCGAGTACTTTTCACGCCACCTTCCGCCAGGACATCACCAATCTGGTCAATGTATGTCCTTCTGGGGCGACCTCTACTCACCCGGCCCTTTACATCACCCATATAAATCTCTTTCGTTAATCGACTTTCCTCCATTCTCTCCATATGCCCAAACCACCGAAGCATTCAGGTTTTTTATAATATATCTATCTACCTACCTGAAATACTTTATATTTTTCCAGTCACCCATATAGAGTTTCCTCAGATTTGATAAACCTGATCTCAAAGCGGGGTTGGCAGAATTGCTAAGCAAATGCCTATAATTTACCAAGCGCACGCCTAGTACACCCGATCTCGAACCTACAACCACATGTTTACAAGTTCAAATACACGACCATTCAACGACAGAAACTCTATATGATTATTATATATTAACCCCCTTACCAATAAACGCATTGTTATTTATACAACGGTTATTACAGCTACTTGAACTGGTTACTCCGTATTTGACATACAACTGACAAAGGCCCTAAAAGTTTAGAACGGGTATTATAGCGCGAAAATTAACCAAAGATAAACATTCAGCTTACCTTCGTTGTTTGTCCGACGTTTCGACACAGTGTCGTGGTCGCGAGCTGACTGGAGTACGGCGGCGGCGTCGTTCACTGGTTAGCTGCGAATCCGGAACTACCCTCAAAAAGTCACTTTTTCGACGAAATACGAATACCCGTTTTAAGCTTTTAATATCATGTCAGTGGGGGTTTCCTTAAAAACTCTATATTTGATTATTAAAAATACATCATAATCATCAGCCCATACTTGTCCACTGCTGGACATAGGCCTCTTCAATTGCACGCCACTGTGATCTGTTTTCGGCTTCTCGCATCCAGCTTCTGCCAGCCATCCTGCGTATATCATCAGTCCACCTTGCCTGAGGGCGTCCTACACTCCGTTTGCCGAGACGCGATCTCCAAAAAATACATCGGCACATACGGTCTTAAAAATATACCTATACTAGCTGTCCCGGCAAACATTTGTTTTGCCATAATAAGTTGCCTTTGTACCCCGTGTATTGGGAGAAATACAACTGGCAGGTGGATAAAAATAGATAGTAGCCGATTCTCAGACCTACTTAATACGCATATAAAATTTGGTGAAAATCGGTAAAGCCGTTTCGGAGGAGTATGGCAACGAAAACTGTGACACGAGAATTTTATATATTAGATGTAATTTAATTTAAGTACGCATTTAGCTTTCCTATTCATACTAAACAGGTTGTTACTTTCCATTACCATTATAACTTATTTAAAATTCACAAAGCAAAAGGCACAAGAAGCTTCTTCAAAATTAACTTTGCTCAAAATATGCTTACACTTTGCAAATAATGCGATGTTTCAAAGTAAAATTAACTTTTACACGTCTTATTCCTGAGTACCTTGTAAACACGAGGACATGACGAAGTATTTATTTCTTGAACTTTCTTTGTATGGTGACTCATACATTTTGGGGATCAGCTTAGAATGAAACCTTGCAACTTAGTTAACTGTGTATGATGCTGTGGTTTTTAAACTTTAACAAAGGAGGAATTTTATGTCCCGACTTCTGAATATTTCGTGAATTTCGAATGACATTTTAATGCCTATAATGAGTATTGCTTTTTCATGGAAATACCTCAGATAGAAAAAAGGTACAGATCAAACAAAAAAAAAAACAGGACAAAGCGTGGACAAAGCGCGCGACAAAAAAGGATCTACTTCAATGGGGAATTATCAAATGGTAGTTCCAAAATATACTACCGGATGGCATTAGATTAGCCAGTGGGTGTTTTTTTTTTGTTCTAAAGTATATGGGCTATGGCTCTACTGCTTTCGACTATCACTATAGTAGCCGATGAATTAAAAAGTTCTTCATCTGTTCTTTGAAAACATGTAAGACAAATTCGATTATTTAATAAAATCTTTTAATGATTTATTTTGTTTTACAACTATTTTGACATGTCTACACTGTTAATAAGTTGTTAACGAAGCATTAGCGGATTTGTTAATTGAATATTTAAAACAAAATTATCTTTATTATATATCACTATCACTTCGTGAAAATAAGTAAATGAAAAACATTCATTGTGATACCCTCAGGCGATTTTAGCGACATCTAACAACAACAGTAGAAACTATTTGAAGCTGTCAGATGGTTGTCAAATAAATTCACCATAAGTAAAATATTGTGCCTCTGCCTACCCCGCTTTGGGATTAAAAGGCGTGAAGTGTATTTTTTTATTAGTAAACTATTAAGTCTTTTTTGGTTTTCTCATATATGCCATTGCCGGAACTGAACCGAATTTAAATGGAAACAAACGGGAAGACCTATCTTTAAAACAAATAGAATATCATTTAAATCGGTTCATCGAGTCAAAAGTTTTGAAGTAATAACACAACATACATTACACTTTATGCATGTCTCCCAAAGGGGTAGGCAGACATTACGTATCTCTCGATTTGTCACGGTCCTGACATACCACTTTCGCTTTGAGGTTACAAACAGAGAACCTCCTTTTTTGAAGTCGGCTAAAAACAGCACAAAGCGTTTGACAAAATATAACTTTATGCCGGAAGTGAACCACAAAGTAATGAGCGTACCTCATACAAAATGACTCGGAGTTCAAATTGTATACCACCTTGTCCGAACACAAAACAAACTTTGAAAGTTCCCCGCAGAGTAAACACACGATGTGAATGAGTGCAAATGAAGCGGAGTTTTCAATGAAATATCTCGGTTCAGAGTTTGGACGTTTATCTATTAATTTTAAAAGGCTTTCGTCCCTTCGACATTACTCAGAAATACGGCTCAAGTTGTATTAGAAGTGTATAATCCGACTTGTCCGTGCAAGGAGGTGGAGTTTCAGTGATAAATGTTATAGGTGTTTCAAACTCAATTCATGGGCCATGTTTGACTTTGTTGAGAGATCGTTCTCTGTAGAGCTGACTGATTGACTTCGGGAACTTGGCGATTTTGGTTATTTATTTATTTTTGAAACATTTTGCGAAGGATGTAAATTTGCCGTAGAGCCAATTATCCCAGAGCTACATCAGGGAAGGCTTCGCTGGGATAAATTCTAGTGAAGAGATAGCAGGTGGCGAAATGAGAGGTTGCAGAAATGTTGAATCTCAACTTAAGCGTATTCTGAAGTTAGAATTGGGAATAGAGAATAATATGTTTAATAGATATTATACTGCGAATATTTGTGTTAATATATAAAACATTTAGATTTAATATTGCAATTTCTTTTTTATACAAAAGAACTTTTTACCGTGTCTAGTTGCTAGCTTTACGATGCTTTGAATAACATATTGTGGCACAATAACACATTTTTATATACAATACAGTTAAGAAACACGATTTTCAAATTTAATATTTTTTTTACCCTGAAGCGGATTTAATAACAGTAAAAAAGCGATTAGGATACGAAAGTTTGTATGTAAATATGGCAACTAAAGACAAGAGTAAAAAATATTTAAAAATACTACGCACAAACTATTCCACATGGACTAAGTCGCGGATCGATATTTCTTAAATATTTGCCACACAGTTGCCTAAGATTGCTAGCGTCATGCAACACGCGATTACTTTGTTAAGTCTCGTAAAAAACACAAGCGAAACTATAAAAACAACCAACCACCTGAAGTTACTTTATGCAGAATTATTCCCCCCAGTACGAAACGTAACACCGGCTCAGGTAGATACACAGATCTTTTGGCGTGTGACTAATAAGGTTGCCATCCAATGTAAACCAACCGATATTATTTTTATTAATAATACTTTATATTATCATAATACAAGCATAAATAAAGCAACTAACCCAAAAGATGAAAGATAAATACACAGGAATAGCAAGATAAAACATTAAATGTTCAACAGTCACGCGCCGAAAGATCCTTGTCGCACTATAGGTAACTCAAATTCAGCTCCATTTCCATCGACAATAACGGCACACGTACGACCACAATAGTTGACCTATACTGCTGTAGATAACATCTGCATTGCGAGCTCAAACATCCCTTACCACTATTAATAGCGTGCAGTTTAAACAGTTGCTGTTTTCCGCCAGATAGTTTTACCGGTTCGACGTGAACACATTTCAACAGGGGCTTGGTCGAAACGACTTATCGGAGCGGTCACTTTCAAGCGAAACACGACTTTTGTTACATTTGAATTTCAAAGGGTAAAGTTTCAGTATCCTTTGCATGGGTGCTGACGAACAAAAGAACCTATTTGGTTAGGTATTTCCTAGGTAGTTAGGCTCAGAACGCGGGATAGAGGTATCGTGTGGGATAGCAAAGCGACTATTAACCTTTGCATGGGACAATGCATATGAATTCGCTCTTGCAATTCAGGATTAAGTGAGGTTTTCTCGTGAAATGAACGGTTACCGGTCTACTTGTAAGTTACTGTTTGAAAATCGCCGAGGAAATGTTTAGAAGGGGTTTCGTATGATGTAAGAAAGTAGTTGCCAAACATTTTTAATAATGTACCTTTTTTACCTACCTATATCAGAAAACATAATATAATAAATAAGGCGAATTTTCTTCTGACATTAAAATATGATAAGGTCTAAAATCGCGAGTTTCCTCCACACTGATTACTTGTCAGTGTCAAGCTTCTAAGTCTTTTTTTAAATGGCAATCTATTAGCTTGTGCCAATAATGTTTGCCAGTGTCGAGTGTGGATAATCAACGTGGTAAAAATAGTCGTCAATCGTCAAAGTCGTGTCAAAGTCTCATTGAAACGTGAGGGTGGACCATCACATTTCAATGCTGCGTGGTAATGTTCCACGGGAATAACAAATTGATCAAATAGGAGTCATCTCCTTTACTTCACACTCTCACTACATTATTTTTCATAACCAAGCACATTATTACACTAAATCCACCACAATAACAAAATATTTTTGAAAATGAGAAATAAAGAACGCCATTTGCATCTCATCGCTTCCCGTCACAAAGTCGTCAAACTTCTAGTTCACATCCAAGGACACAAGTCAGTTGGGTGTCGAACAACTGTCATATGTCAAATTTTAAGAAGTCAACAAGTAAAATATTTTTTAACACCTTGAAGGGTTTTGACACCTGTAGAGTACCATAAGCGCGAAAATAATTACTGCTGACAGTGACACATAGAAAAAGTTCAAATTGAATTGACGAGTAGTTCCTAGCTAAGCTTCGAAGACAGAATATCATGCATTTTATGCAGTGATCAAATTGCGTTGGTATGTGAACTGAGGGGACACAATGGCCTTCAGATTCAAAACATCCTATGTACTAAAGAATATTTATTTTTTGTTTTGTCTTTAAATAAAATATCTACGAAATGGGTCAGGAATCAAATTGTTCGACTAAACATTCAATGATAGTTAGGTAGTCAATTAGCAGGAATCCTATAATGATTACATAGACTCAAATCCGTTATCCCCAAAAGCCGGTGAACAGAACCTCAGCATAACAACAAATTATTGATACCGTTAGATAGAGTTTGTGAAGCACATTCCGGATCAGTGAACAATTTACAATATCTTGTATAAAAAAAAATAAAAAAAATACTTCTATACTATACTACTTCACGCCTTTTAATCCCAAAGCGGGGTAGGCAGAGGCACTTGCTTAGTAAGCAAATGCCCACGGTTCACGCGCGCGTATTTAACCCAACGTGACAGGGGGTGAGCCCATCGCCGTTAAAGGATTCACACACCTTTTGGTGTGCGGGTTTCATCACGATGTTTTCCTTCACCGTACGAGCGTTGCGTTGCTTACACAGGCTTTGAAAAGGAGTCCCATTGGTACACGTCCAGTAGCCGAACTCAAACCCGCGACCTTCCGGTTACAAGTAAAAAATACGGCCAACTGGACTACAGACGCTGTTGCTGATGATAATACTTTTTAGGATTCCCTAGCCAACAACAATCTAAACTATTATTAAAGCTATTTAATCCGTTCATAGTATGATTAGCTTTAAATGAAAAAGAACCGACGTGAACCATTAAAATATTAACTACTAATAAACGCGGTAGTCAAGTATCCGACCAACTGAACCACAGACGCTCTATCTTGTATAGTTTAAAAATAATCTAGTGAGTTCACTCTCGTTTCCATCCTGTATATCTTGTTCATGGAAGAACCTGGAACACATACATAATTGTGTATCCTATCTAAACTAACTTGTACTTACTATCCCACAGAGGCGCACCCCGAGAAGTTCAACTCGCGCATCAGAAACAAGTTGTTCTACGGAACCGCCGGAGGGAAGGATCTCATGCAGCGGAAGTGGAAGGGGCTGGCAGAGTTCGTGACCATGGAGTGCGATGGAAAGGACTTGACGCCCGTACTTAGGGAGCATAAGGTCCATGCCATCGTGTTTTTGAACATTCCAAGGTTAGTTTTGCCATATCACTTTGAATCGCATAATGCCTTGAAGTTTTAGTTATCGTTTTATTGTTCTGGACATTATGACTTCTTACACCAACTTTATAATACAGTTAGTCTTGTTTATTACACTTTAAAATGTAAAGCACCTGGCCCTAATCATAATTACCTAACCTCTGTCCAGCAACAAGAAGGTGGTTTACTCTCTTGTTACTCGTGTTTCGTTTAGATTTATTTTTAAAACTCATTGGAAACATATTGTGTTTTAACAATTTTTACTTCAATTACTTCTTACTTGGCTTTTAAATGGTTTATGTGGTAGATTTTCTATTAAGCGAGCATTTTGCATTTGCTTAAGCGAGTGCCTCTGCCTACCCCGCTTTGGGATTAAAAGGCGTGAAGTGTATTTATTTTATTTTATATTATACCATAATATTATGTATGTCTTCGGTAGTCTTCACTGAATAATTGTATTAGCTCTACGGTTTTGCAGTAGCTACGACCGCGAAACAGCTACGTGCTACGCCGTAGCGCAGAAAATGTAGAGACTACGAGCGTAGTCACTATTAGCCTTGATTACGTCTTAATTTAGAAGCTAACGTATTTTTAATGTGAATTTGAACAGCTTAGGGCTTTGCGAACACTGTTTGTAACAATGGAATGAGAGTTTTCAACAGAAATTAATTATAGCAGGCATTTTGTAGAGACCGGTAGTAAAAGTTTTATTTATTTTATCCTTAACTGCGGACATTGCTTAGTTATATACTGACCTTCATAAAGGTATAATAGACTTTTACAACATTGAAACAATTATTTTTCTGTCAAATATGCGTACAAGAAAAGATAATTATCGTTTTGTATATATTTTTTTTTTTGTAACAATCAATGACCAAGAAATTATGAATATTTTAATTTGAATTCTTGTTCGAAGGCTTAGATCATGTATGTACTTAACTGCTTTGAAGCGCTCGAATATTCCAAAACAACGAGATTGTTGTTTAACTCTGCCAAGACACTTGGAAACTTAAACCAATCACATAGTTTCGGTACACTCGATACTATAGCCTTGACATTTTGCTATTATTTTGTGATCCTAGTAATTATAAGTTGGAATACTGCATTAAGAAAATATTTACGCAATTAGGTCTAGAAGATTTATATTAATAAATAAATACACTTAACGCCTTTTCATCCCAAAGCGGGGTAGGCAGATTTATATTACTTTAATGAAAATTTAGGAAACTGTATCGTTTCTTGTTGTGCTGTTGTTGGTATTCCGGGGGGACTACCAGTGGCGTGCACACCATACAGGCAAAAAGACACTGCCTACCTTGGTATTTTGCCTACGCGACCCAATAATAAAGTTATTATTAGATCTTTTTTTGTTGTACTCACGACATAGGCTAACAAAGGTCCTGTGTTTTGTGGGTGAGTAGATATGTAGGTAACTAGGTAGGTTATTATATATTATATTTCGTAAAGACGAGTTAACTATACATAGTTAACTATCCTTGGGGATTACTGCCTACCTTGCGTAAAAGCCAGTGCCACTGGGGACTACGATATCCTTGGGTATCTAGTTAGTACCTGCTCAGCAGTCAGTGTATTTATTTGTTTTTATTAACGTTCAATGTAATTGCAGCTACGGGGGCGGCACACACCCGTGGAACAAGTCCGGGGGCGCGTTCGAGCCCTCCACTGAGGATGGACTTATTGAAGTCGTTGGTCTTACCACATACCAGTTGGTAAGTACTACAGTCCATTTATTTCAGAAAACATTTATTTATCACATATTACAAAGAAAATGTCCTTACAGCTATGTGCTAATGCGACATTTTCTGTCCAAGTTCGTTAGCTAATATTTACAAAATAGGTTAAACACAATAAAAAATTTAACATAATGACATAAGATATAAACATATAAGTCCATTAGTGGTCAAGGCACTCTCTAGGACTAATGTCGCGGGTTCGATTCCCATCTATTACATATGGTACTGCGTTATTCTCGTTGGAAGATAAGCTTTAAAAAATGTACTTTGGCACATTCACCAAACAAAAAAGAGCTTAAGTCCAATTTTCCATCACTCATATTAACGATGTAGGTACAATATATGTACTATTTTTACATTTTCTACATAAATGTTACGAGCTTGTGCTTCCACTCAGCAGTTAATCGTTTCAATCGGGCAAGAATCTAGTCAAGCAACCTCAGGTTGAAAAAAAAATATCAGACTATGAGTATGATATTTTTTTTTTACTTGCCACAATAATATAACAACTCTACCTCACATTTAGAGACACAGAAAGTTTCATCAAAACTGATACAGCGCTTTCATTTACCGACCGCATATTATTAAAAGTACAGTTACAAAAATTATATTATGTTAATGTTGCTGTACCCTACAGGGTCCACGATTGTACCTCAACTGTATTTAAGACGTTATAATAGACTAGCTTTCCGCCCGCGGCTTCGCCCGCGTGGACTTCGGTTATATTGCGGTTTAAAGGAATATTTTTGTTTGTCCTCGGGAATATCATTTTTTTCCGGAATAAAGCTATTATTTAAACCGGACTTCTAACTATACGTCTGCAAAATTTCAAAGCAATCGGTTCAGCAGTTACGGCGTGAAAGCGGAACAAACAAACTCACTTTCCCATTTATAATATTAGTAAGATTGTGGAAAAACAATACATTATTGAGTATTTATCTACTATAACCAAAATAAGTCGGGTTCCTCCTGATCGCCTATAACTCCAGAACGCACGAACCGATTGGCACGGTTTTTGCATTCGTTGGAAAGGTCTCGGCTCCGTGAGGTTTATAGCAAAGAAAATTCAGGAAAAAATTCAACAGAAAAGCGGGTAAACGAAACGAACCCATCTGGTGGCGAAACGGAGTTCGCCGGGTTTGCTAGTTGA
>SJJU01016948.1:0-12576 GCA_012932125.1 Conopomorpha cramerella
GATCACAGTGGCGTGCAATTGGAGAGGCCTATGTCCAGCAGTGGACAGGTATGGGCTGATGATGATGAGTATGTTGTATTCATATTGTATTTATTTAGTAAATCTCACATCTAAGAGTAAACCATGTTAGGGTGTTACAGAAACAAAATTATAACATTTTTATACAGCGTGTAAAAGGACCCCGAGCAATGGTCTTAGAAACGTTGTTGGGCTCGTGAATATGAACAACTTTTACTATGTTTACTATGTTAATTCCCGTTCCCGGGGATTTCTGGAATAGCTTTCTTAGTGCACCCCTACGGTGCCTAAGCTACGTCCGTTCCAAATTTCAAGTGTCTAAGTTTAGCCGTTTGGGCTGTGCGTTGATATGTCAGTCAGTCAGTTTGATATGTCAGCCAGTCAGCTTTTCCTTTTATATATTTAGATGAATTTATCAACTTGCGGCGAAAAATAACAATGTCTTCTTACCATTTAGCTCTTAGAATATAGAAACAGTAGCGAATATTACTAATACTGTTAGGTAGACATTAGACGCTCATGCAAGCGTCATTCAACTCCATCAGTCATGATTTATGGAATGACTACTAGTACTAATTCAAACATCATTCACTATATTAGACGATAGGAAATCCGTCAATCACAATCGTGACTGTGGTAAAACTGAGATCAAAACGTATCGTCTAATGTCTGCCTTAGGTTTATGAGTGTGGATTAGATTTTGGAAAAAATATTGATAAAGTTCTTCATTAAACATGTTGTTATAATAATTATATCATGAATTCCTGAATTATACAGTCAGAATCCGACAGTGCAGTGGAATTTAATGTTACCCAAGTAGGTAAGTGGCGTTAGGAAGTAATGAGGTAAGCACGGATTTCTACTACAATGTAACCTGCTAAGCAATTTTATGTTTATTTAATAACATGTTTAGGAACTTCTAATAAAGCACATAATAATGTAAGTGCCTGCATATTATTTACTTGTACATGCACATGTTTTCTTGATGGTTAAACTTAAATTAAAGTAAAGGCCAACAAAAAAAAAAACAAGTTAAAAAAATATACTGCGTGTAAAAGGACCCCGAGCAATGGTCTTTGAATCGTTGTTGGGCTGGCCAGTATGAACAACTTTTTCTATGGCGAAAATGTGGGGAAACGAAATTTTTTCATTCATTTTATCTTCGGAGGCAAAAAATTATCTTTTTTATATGGAGATGAAAAAAAATTGTTCACTTCCCCGCATTGTCACCATAGTAAAAGTTGTTCATATTGACACGAGCCCAACAACGTTTCTAAGACCATTGCTCGGGGTCCTTTTACACGCAGTATATTTTTTAACTTGTTTTTTTTTTTTTGTTGGACCTAATTTTAATTTAACTTTAACCGTCAACAAAACATGTGCATGTACAAGGAAACAATATGTAGACTCTTAAATTATTATGTGCTTTATTAGAAGTTCTTAAGCATGTACCTTTGCTATGGCCTATGGGTCCTTTTACAAAGTACACACATCAAAAGTGTCTAAGGATCAAGTGCATTTTAGAAGATTGCAATCAAGAATATATTCTACAAAAACTGAATTCATTCATAATTTATTCAAAATGTGGTGATAAGTCATTGATACATGCATGGGGAATTAGGTAGGAGACCAATCCAGAAGATTAGATTTTATTCAAATAAATTAGATTTTATTTTAGAGCTAAAAATGTTCTTGATCTCTACACTTTTGATTTGTGTAGCAGCATATAAATAACTAGCTTTACGGGACAAACCTAATGCATCAGCATTTCACAATAATTTCTGCCTAGAATTTATTTACTCAAAACCCCGGATTCAAGTATCCGACAAACTTTTGATGTGTGTAAATATCACATGTCACTTCTGTGCACAACATCATCGCAATGTTAATCTGTGACATATGTGCCTAGTTCGCAATGTAGCCGCCGCGCACGCGCCGCCACATGTCACAGGAAGAGCGTTCGGCTGAAAGGACGCGGCTTCCATCCATAGGGTCGAGCACAGGTGACGCTCTGGACACGTGATGGAGGGAAAAAAACAATCGATTTTTTTTTATAAAATTAAACATCAAGCGATGGTATTAAGTAAGTAAAGTAACCTATAAAACTAATTTTGTAAGGATATAGGTATATTATAGTGTGTGTGGCTGGTAGTATTTGACACAAATATTAATGTTTAGAGTAAACTGAGTTTTAAGAAAGCAGTGGTTATTATTCTTATTGAATGCTCGGCTAAAAGATCCTGGTACATTCGGAAAAACTAGATAATGAAAAGTTTTCTAAAAAAAAATAATCTGTCAAAGATAGCGGGAAACGGAAGAGATGCCACTAGGTACTTTATTCTATGATCTTTAGCCTTAGGAATCGTTCTTTCGTAGGTGTTTTGAAAAAAAAACTCCTCATTATCTGACCCCTTTTGTATGCTTGAGTGATACAAATATCTTAGCACTTGACCGTATGAAGATCATGGTACTTAGGCTAAACCATGTCTAGGTACCTCAGCAGTTCCTGTCCTACCTATCATACATAGTACTTATAAAACAAAGTCGATAAAACGAAATAGCAATTTCTTCCAGGTAACCTAAGATGTGGTCGTAGACTATTACTTAGAGTACTTAGGTATTAACTGAGTACGGTTAACCTACCTACCAGCTAGCAGTGGCGTGAACTGATTTAACGACAAGGTAGGCAGTTATCCCCACGTATCGACACATATGTATAGGTAACTTGTCTTTACGAAATATAGCTAGCTCTTTCTCTATCTACTCACTCACAAAACACAGGACCTACGTTAGCCTGCGTCGTGAGTACAACAAAAAAGATCTAGCAAAAACTCTATTATTAGGTCGGTTACCCAAAATACTAAGGTAGGCAGTGTCTTCTTGCCTATATGGTGTGCACGCCGCTGGTATAAA
Organism: Conopomorpha cramerella; assembly: GCA_012932125.1. Classification (NCBI taxonomy): domain Eukaryota; kingdom Metazoa; phylum Arthropoda; class Insecta; order Lepidoptera; family Gracillariidae; genus Conopomorpha; species Conopomorpha cramerella. Next base: position 2,932 of record SJJU01016948.1, read on the forward strand.
ACAAAGTCGATAAAACGAAATAGCGATTTCTTCCAAGTAATCTAAGATGTGGTCGTAGACTAAGTATTGCTTAGAGTACATACATACATACACTTCACGCCTGTCTCCCAGAGGGGTAGACAGAGACTACAGATCTCCATTTGTCACGGTCCTGACATACCCCTTTCGCTTCATCTAAATTCATACATCTTTTCATACATGACCTTCGGTTTCGAGTACTTTTCACGCCCCCTTCGGCCAGGACATCACCAATCTGGTCTGTATATGTCCTTCTGGGGCGACCTCTACTCACCCGGCCCATTACATCACCCATATAAATCTCTTTCGTCATCGATTGCGACTTTCATCCATTCTCTCCATATGCCCAAACCACCGAAGCATGCCCTTTTCGATCTTGGTCACTACGTCTTCCTTCAAACCGCAACTTTCCCTTATCACACTATTCCTTAGAGTAGTATTAACTAAGTACGGTTTACCTGCCTACCAGCTAGTGATGGTAATTGAGTAGGCTTCACTATGATCGACAATTCATTCGCCAGTGACACGTGGGAAGTGTCAAGGGCCACTAATAAGCTGTGCCGGAAACTGCACTGTCAATGAGTCAACTTGTAGGCAGTAAAATTTATGACTGACAATATTAATGTGCGAATGAAAATGATCTGACTGTTTATCTCTTCTAATATTTATAATTTTTAAATAAATAAATTAGTTAGCGCTCTCCGAACTGTGCGGTGCCCTAACAGGGTCCATGTTGGACCATCACATATATAATTAAAATCATAAATGTACACATGGAAGCACAATAAATGAATATGAATATTTATAATTTCAGACTATAAATAGCAAATTATAAAAAACCCCGATTTAAGATATACGTGTCGTGCTCTTTAATTTGATACCCCACTTGGACATATTTATTCAAGTTAAATTTTTCATCCACACTTTCAAACCCCAAAACTTTTGAGTCATCATCAGCCCATACTTGTCCGCTGCTGGACATAGGCCTCTCCAATTGCACGCCACTGTGATCTGTTTTCGGCTTCTCGCATCCAGCTTCTGCCAGCCATCTGGCGTATATCATCAGTCCACCTTGCCTGAGGGCGTCCTACACTCCGTTTGCCGAGACGCGGTCTCCATGAGAGAACTCGTTTTCCCCAACGGTCATCGGTTCTTCGGCTAATATGGCCGGCCCACTGCCACTGCAACTTTTGAGTGGGTGAACAGATATCGATGAAACATAGCTCAGAACACGCTCGACCAAATCTTTCAAACAAAAAAACCGCATTAAAATCGGATCATTCGTTTGGGAGCTACGTTGCCTCAGACAGACACATACACACACACACAGACACGTCAAACTAATAACACCCCGTCGTTTTTGCGTCGGGGGTTAAAAATAAGCGACTCAAGCAAGTACCTACCTACTGTACAGTCGAACCAATGATTCATTGTCATGACCACCATAAGGAGTGTTCCTTCCGAAAAGATTAACTATAAGATCCGAAAATCGGCGAGGCTACTCCAACTGATTACTCATTATCAGCGTCAGGCTCTAGGCATATAGTTCATACCTAAGACTTGCATCCCAAACGTACGTATTACACAGAAAGGACTCAATCCCAAAAAGTTACCGGAGATTTAAAGTTTGGATCGCTATTTATTTTTTTATCATTATGAACAAGCGTTGGTTATTCAGCTTGACTAAGGTTTATCCGGATTGATCAGTGTAGTTTAAAATGTACAATTAAATTATTAAAAAAATACACTTCACGCCTTCTAATCCTTAAGTGGGGTAGGCAGAGGCACTTGCTAAGCAAATGCCGACGGTTCACCAAGCGTGTTTACGTGACGGGGTGTTCTTATATACTTAATATAAAAATCAAAGCCACTTTTCGTTGTCATTCCATAACTCCGGAACGGTCGTACCGATTTTGCTAATTTTGCCTTTGTTGTGCTCACTAATGACAGCAGAAGGTTCTTATGAAAGAAAAAAATGACATCCACTGCTGGGCACAGGCCACCCTAGATATTCATATTAATAGTTAAGACAGGACAACGTCTGTCGAGTCCACTAGTTATATGTATTTTTTTTTATTAATTTACACTTCCGCGGTTCATCCAGGCACGATAGATTATTAAGATATTTATTCACAGTCCGTTTATTGCTGCGAATGTGTTAACCCTTTTAGGGACATACACATCCCGCTTGCCGACGTGACAACAATTATGATTACCTTAATTTAGTTGACATACATACATACATACACTTCACGCCTGTCTCCCAGAGGAGTAGGCAGAGACTACAAATCTCCATTTGTCACGGTCCTGACATACCCCTTTCGCTTCATCTACATTCATACATCTTTTCATATATGACCTCCGGTTTCGAGTAAGTACTTTTCACGCCACCTTCGGCCAGGACATCGCCAATCTGGTCAACATATGTCCTTCTGGGGCACCTTCTTCTGTCCTAATTTAGTTGAGTTTCCATAAAATTGTTAAGTGACCTAAATCGAGATTCAGAACAAAACTAAACATGGGCACCTATTCAGCAGTGGCGTGCGCTGGCTTTTACGACAAGGTAGGCAGTAATCCCCAAGGATTGACACCTATTTATAGGTAAATTTGAAGTATAGTTTGAAGGTCTTCAAGTCACGGGTGAATAGGTACCTACTGAACAAGTGTGCTCCATCGTAGACCACATCGCTGCTTAACATCAGGCAGGATGGTGGTCAAACGCTTGTTCATAGTGATTAAAAAAAATGTCTTTACGAAGTAAAGGTACCTTACATACATAGATATGTAGTATATGAGTAGATTGAGTATCCACTCCCACAAAACACAGGACCTTCGTTAGCCTATGTCGTGAGTACAACAAAAGAAGATCTAGCAACAACTCTATTATAAGGTCGGGAAGCCAAAATACTAAGGTAGGCAGTGTCTTTTTGTCTATATGGTGTGCACGCCACTGCTGTTCAGATATTTTGCTCCTCAACATCGTTTCGTCTAACATTATGCACGCGTTAGTATCACACAAAACGTCTTTGTAATAACTAGAACGGCTGATAGCCCGACAGAATTGAATATCATTTAAGCATAACCATACATAAAGACCTACAGCATTGTTAATACAAGTCCGAAAGCCGGCCGAACAACTTACTAGGCACGTAGGCATGATAATTACTGCAATAGCTACCCTCTCGAACCAAACCAGACGTGCGTGGGCCTCAAACGTACCAACGACCAGCCAACGTAAGGCGAACCTTCGACGACTTAGCACACACAATGATACAACTGTTATTAGGGTCCAAGATATACCGGTGATAGCCAACTCTCCAACGCGCCGTCTTAACATGACGTTTTCATTCATAGTCAGCCGGGTCACGTGACGCAGGTATTTAGGCAGATATGGTAGGTATGTGTCAGCCAACCGCAACTTGCTCTAATTGTTTTTAGGATTCCCGAACGCAGGAACTAAATATGCGGAGGACGTGAACCGTTATTTTGGAGTAATTTAATCTCCCTTTACATACTGCCATGCAGACGTCTAGATTAGGTTCCATTTGTAGGGGAGTATGTATTTCAATAGTATTTCATCACTTTACGCAACAGCCAACATAAAAATGCTGTGACTTTATGTTAGTTCAGTCTAACAAATACTTCAAAGGAAATACATCGGTGTTTTTTTTTTATCTATGCAACCGTTTCCTTTGTCTACCGATCCGAGCACAGTAGTAACAGTTTTCCGTGAAAAGTTGATGACCAAATAGATGTGTGTTTTTTTTTGTTGTTTTTTTATTCATTCTCTCTTCTAATCTGTGTAATCCTGCATCTATTTCCGTGCCTCCGCGTTTCGGGAGCGAGTGATATGTTCTATTCTCGTCCGGCCCAGGTTTTGGGAATGTCAACAAACGAAACACTTCATTCATTGAACTCTCGCGCGCGTCGGAGGCGCGGACCGGTCCTACGGCGGCGGTGGCGGCGACTGCGGACGGCTATTCAATGAGGATGGGAACATTATCCCATGCAGAGCGTCGCAATGCTTTCTAACAGCAACGGGTCCTGTACCAAGCCTTGTTGTAAACGATACGAACGTGTTTCTTCCGACGTTTCGGAATTATATTTTTTTCTAAGCTTTACGAGTAATCCCACAATGGAATGCGGAATAGTATCCCAGATGGATTCCGTGCCCAAGTTTTGCTTTTATTTGCTCTTTGTTGGTGAATGAATTTCAATAGTCATTGTAGCAATTCCTTTTATTACTTTAGCACAGTTATTCAAGTATTTTCGTTTGTTATTACGACGTTTTGTGAAATACTCGATCCTTTACCACCCACTTTACGTTACGATGGTTTTTTTTTAGACATTCCAGTTAAATGGAACACTAGATCTAGTGTTTATTTGTAGGTAGCCTAGCGAACTAGTTTTACTAAGTTAGGCAGGTTTGTTGCACAAGTTTACGAAAACAATATTAGGTATTAGGTTGCGTAGGCAGGCGTAGTGACGTGTGCCCATTGACCTCCCTACCGTTTCAACTGATTGCACAAGGAAATTATTGAGAAAATTCACGGCAGATTACCGCGGCTACTGGCTTTATTCACTCGGAATGCTCGAACAAAACCACGACCTCACGAAACGGTATAATTTTATAATTTGGATGCTATTTAATTGCCGCTATAGACGAGAAAACAATAAAAAAAGATTTGTTACTGCTAAAGTAGGAATGTAGACACACCGCGCAGCCATAACAGAAACGCCTAATTAAAATGAATAGGTATCCAAAACAGCGCCAAGAAAAAGACAATAAGTAAGGATTTAGTTTCATATAATTTTCTTTTAACAAATGATCAATAGAAAACTGTATAATTAACAATGTAGCGTCTTAACAGATACTTCAAAATTATTAGCGATGTAGGTAATATTTTACAAATACTTTGGAATGTTCATAGAAACAATCTCAGAATCAAATGTACAAGGATTCGCAAGGTTTGTGATGAAGGGCTGGTGCGGGGCGGCGAGGCGGAGCCGCCGGGCCCACAGTCAACAGTTCAAACGCCACAACAGACTCCAGGAGGTCCAGGATAAAACCGCCCAGAGACTCCGCCCTCGCCGCCCCAGCACCTCTCAGCTACTTTGCCATATCACAGCCTATACACATTTACTATTTTTTTGGGCTCCACATGCAACCTGAACTAATAACATACACAGAAAACTAACAATTTTATGATGGAAAGACATAATTGACTGCAGTGGATTTTTTTATATCACCATCCAATGTTACATTTTCAATATTTTATGAGTAAAAAACATTTTATGAGATAGGTATTCAATAATGAGATTACAATTTGATATACAGGAGTGAGGCCATGCTAAGTGGTGAACTATACAGACTGTTAATATTCAAGCATCTCCAGTAGGGCTGACCATCCAGACTAACTAAGTAAGCAGTCAATAAATAAACGATCATAAATATCTAATAAATACCTACACAGGCTATATTTACAAAAAAAAAATCCTTCACAAGGAAGGACAATCTCAGCCTTTAAACAATATAATACAGCACTATCCCTCCAGGGATAACAATCAAAAAAATAATGTAAAGCTGCCAGCTTAAGACTCATGTTACAAAATAATACTGTGATCAGTAAAATACTATTTTTGAGATGGAATGTGCAGGCCTACCACCTCTTGCCATGGAAACTAGCCCATCCACTACACACTCAAACTTGACACATACAATTTAATTAGATTATATCTGTACAGAATGCAATTTTAATTATACAATTAACATTTATTCACAATTACTAACATATGAGGCGGCAATGAGCACAAGGACTACAATAAACTTCCCAGCTCTTTTATTCAGCATACTTTACATCAACTAACATTAACATCTTGTTTTCCAGGATGGCATCGGACTGATCCCAGTCAGTCCACAATACTTTGCCTGTATCACAAAGATACGGACAGACACATTGACATTACATTATTTAGTGCCAGTAGCAGATGGGCCAGTCATTCCATACCACACATACATAATTCACACTGATTTAATAACAAAAATAATACAGACACAATCTGTAACAAAACACTGGGACGAGACCAACTGTGAATTTTATAATCCAAACAAGTAACTTTGAATCTAAGGGGGGTTCGATATATACAAAACAAATTCCTTTGAAATAAATTATAAGCTTCGTAAAATAATTATCACATAAATTTTTCTTATATCTTCGTTCGATCCACATATCTTAATACATAATCTATCTATATGTACACGTGATACACTATGAACAAGTGAGAGGATAGGAGAGTCTTAGTCGAGGCGCTAGCAAGGCGCAGGCGGTGGTGGTCGACCTGCTGGGGGCGCCGCCACCGCCACCAGCTGCACCTGACCGCGCTCCTCTGCGCCTGGTGCTGCCTTGTCTCGCCGATGGAGCCTCACCCACGCCCCGAAACAGACTAGAATCGCTAGGAACACGGCTACAGTCGCACCGCCCGCGATCGAAGCCGTCTCCATCATCAACTGCCGACTCGTCAGCACGTACGAGTGATCCAAGTCTCTGAACTCGCATCGCTGACCCACAAAACCAGCACGACACTCACAGTTGTATATAGAACTGTCCGAGATCACCACAGTAAAACAAACTCCACCGTTTAGGCAGTAGTACTCCGAATAGTCTGCCTCGCACTTGTAGGTTGGGAAGGTGACGTTGAGACGCGGCTGAGGCTGCGGCTGTGGCGCGGGCCGGCCAGGCCTCGCAGGCCGCGCCGGCCGCTTCGAGATGGAGCTCGAGCACGCGCCCGCCAGCGCCCAGGCCGCCGACACCACCGCCCACCACACTACCAAAGATTGCATTTTCTACTCGACGATCCAGAGGGTACGCGGCTCCCGTATCGGTGCCCGCGGTACATACACGATTTTGACATTGGACGGTGACTTATACGAAATCCGAGAGGCGATGACATGATCGCTTTCGAATTTCGAACCCTTCGCTCGTATCCGCGTCGACGACGGTCCGCCGAGACATGTTTCCTGTGTTAACTTTTTTTACGTCGCTCGACGATCACTCGCTCATGACGGAGGCGCGGTTTCTACAGTATGCGCCAGAGATGTGCATTCAAATCCACAAATGGCATGACTTGTAAAACACTGAACTGGTAATGGCACTTGTTATTGTGGTTCCAAATTATTCACGGAGCACTAATCGCGCAGTGTCCCCGTTCGAAGCGACACACACAAAATGGAGCTGACCGAAAGTTGTTGCGCTCGGAGTGTTTGTCTATGCGCGACTGACGAGCGAGTTCGCTCTGCATCCGCCATCCGCCAATGAGAATGAATGAATGAATGTAGACCGAGAAGGCGGTGAACTCATGAACTTTTTTACCTGTGTGTACGAAATGTGTATCAGTGTGCTGTACGCGAAGAACGAGTGTTGCACACATACGATTTGTAACTTGAAGTTTTTGTGTGTGTGCGTAAAGCTTATTTTCAAGTTGGGTTCTTTTGTGTTTTTTTTTAAGTACAGCAAACAAGTCTCGTTCCTTGTATACAAAAGTTTTTTCTAAGGGTTCATGGGATCTGCGCTGTATAACATTATTACAGTAGGCTCCTTCCTACCTATGTAGGTATAGGTGTATGCTTTACTAGTAACTTATTAAATTATTGCCATTTAAAATACTGTTTAACAGTTTGTCAGCATTAATTTGCAACAAAATATTTAAACATATTTTCACGTAATTACTATGTTTACGTAATACATTATGATGGAATAGCAATGTTGAATAAGTATTGAACGATAGTTATTAAAAATATATATATATAGGCCACAATAATGCACTACAATATGACAAACAGGTGAAATTTATTTGCTGTACATATTTGTTTACTATGTTCTAAACCTAGCAAGTCATTTCTCCTTTAAACTCAAATTTACTTCGTTTGTTTTATCACTGAATTAATGACCGGTTTGATTTTGACTCATTCCTTTCCAAGACACAAGCTAAAAAAAACACAATGTGAACAGGCCTTAGCCAATCTCAATCAACTGAATTGCTGTCATTCCGCTGTCAGTTTTTTTCTTACCTATAAAAAAAGGGATAGGCAAACGCAAATAGGTTACTGAGCCACGGAGTCATCGTTTTGTGTTGACATTTTTCTCAATCACGTACGTCAGTTTTAGTTTCAGTATCAACAACAACGTTGATTCGTGCGGCGCGGAAAGCGCTTAAATATCTTAGAAATCTTTTAAAATTAGGATAAAACGGCACATTTTCGTAGCTATTTCGTTCAATTTAGAAGTGGCCACAATGTCCGAACCGTCGTCATCATCTTCCAAAGCGAACTTAAACCAATCTCCGACGCTTCAATGCAAAGATCTTCATGAGTACCTGAAAAGTCGGTCTCCTCAATTTTTGGAAACTCTTTATAACTATCCAACGATATGTCTTGCTGTGTACCGGTAAGTAACTATGAATATGTACCTACTTGCTTTTGAAATATTGAGGTTGAAAAGATGACATAAAATAACCCATTTTGATTCCAGAGAAATACCGGAACTTGCACGACACTTTGTTATAAGACTGCTATTCGTGGAGCAAGCTGTGCCGCAGGCGGTCGTAGCGTCGTGGGTTTCACAAGCGCATGCCAAGTAACTGTTCCATTTACTCCTAAATTCCTGTAGTCTTCTAAGCAATTCTATGTACATGTAATGTTGTGATATCTTTGTCATATGCCATATCACAGCAATACAAGTCCTCCTTTACTTAAAAAACATAACATAAATGTTAGTAGGTAATGAGCTGCAAGATTTAGTTATTTATTTGGCACACAAAACTGAATACAATTGTTACATCACTTAAAGTATATATATTTGATAAAGAAGCTGAATCATATTCCAAAATATGTGTACACAGGAGCACAAAATATCGCAGACTACACTTACATTATATTACACAAAAAAAAATGTTAATTTAATACAAACTAACCTATTGATCTTATTTTAAATACTTGGACCCCAAGGATTGACACCTATGTATAGGTAACTTGTCTACGAAATATAGGTACCTTATCTAGATACGTAAGGTACCTATATTTCATAACCTCACCCACAAAACACAGGACCTTTGTCAGTCAATGTTGTGAGTACAACAAAAAAGATCTAGCAACATCTCTATTATTAGGTTGGGTAGCCAGAATACTAAGGTAGGCAGTGTCTTTTTGTCTATATGGTGTACACGCCATTGGTGTATAAGGGTTATATTTACTCTTTCAGAGAACAACAGCAAGCATGCGAGGCCCTCACATCACTGTCGGTGTGGCAGGAGGCACCTATCCCTGGAGGACTGCCTGGCTGGATATTATCACAATCATTCAAAAAGAATCTCAAGGTTGCACTCCTGGGAGGGTAAGATTGTTTTAATATTCTTAATCATAAACAGTAATAATTTTTCAAGGGATTCTCATCAAGAATTAATAATAATGCTAAAACTCCACCATTTAGGCAGCAAACTCTGAATAGTCCGCCTTGCACTTGTAAGTTGGGAAGATAATGCTGAGACACAGATGAGGCCGGGCAGACCTCACGGGCCATGCTGGCCACTTCAGCATGGAGCTGGAAGTTAAAATTTTTAAAGTTATAATTT